>DWQX01001274.1:0-29630 GCA_018245475.1 Pharmacophagus antenor | reverse complement strand
ATATATATGTGTGTGTATATATATATATATATATATTTAATCGAATCCCCGAGCCCTGTTAGTCCCTATGTTCTCTCTTTTAGACTGAATTGACAGAAAAAATATTTTATGAAATGACACAAAGTATTAAATTCACTTTATTGAGAATCAAATATCTATTATTGTATTTTGTGGGCAGAAATAATGTGGCGATGTGAATTTGAAAGTACTCAAGATTAGTCAGTACAAAGATAATGGCGAGCTAGTTACCAGTACATTTGTAAAATCGCATGGTATGACATGTAATCACCTTGAGAGCGGGCCCATTTTTTCCCATTTTGGTTACACAGAAAATTATAGATGCAATATATCTATATGTTTAAGGATATGCTGTAAATCATTTGCAGACTTGCATGTGCTGCCGCACAAATGAAATTAAAAAAGTATTTAAAAATATGACAGTTTCCGTATGGTTGTCGTATCGCTAGTGTGGTGGCAAATGCATACGGGAGTGCATCTTCAGTGTGTAGTTGTAGTGTAAGCTTCTTTAATATATATTTTTATATATTGTGATAAGCGTTGATATGCCGAAATGCGAGCATTTAATAAGTTAACATAACGAACTTTTCGGTGTAAATCAGTAAGGTGTCATGGGCGATGTCACGGGAGGACTTCAGAACACAGTTCGCTTGTCCGTTTGTTTGTCGACGAGCTCCTCACTTATGTCCCCAGTGCGTAGGCGCCTAGGCGACTTGCTGCACAGCAAGTTCTCTGCTCTTAGGCATAGCCCGCGCCTGACGGCTAACGATACATTTTAGTGAGTGATTTTTGTATTCGATCACAGAATATGAAAATCTAGTACAACTGAAGGAATATTCATTTGTTCTGGTTACACTCATTAAATTTAATCTATACCAATGCATAATAATTAAACAACACTAGAAGTATTCAAAACGCTTTCATGCATTATTTAGAGTAGGCCATTCATTTGTGTCACCTAAACTCTGCATTGCTGCTTCATATGCACTCCTTGTGAGCTGTGATGTTTTTTTATTATGGATAATATTGTATCGCATCTTTCGCTGTGGTACGTCGGTAGTCAATAAAATAGAAGACTTAATTACATCAAAACATACAAGTTTTTAAGGTTTTTCATTTATTTTTAGCTAAAATATTCACCAGCTAATTATTTTATTAGTCAAATTAAGTTTCAAAGTACGTCGTTAATTTGATTGATGTTCTCTATTTGCTTTAAGATGCACTAGCTTCATAGTAGATCTGTAACTTACGTAAGTACTTATAATCAACTCGGAGCGCGCTCCCCACGCGTATCTAATCGCACCGAATCATGCCTTCGCTGCGTCCTACGAGGAGTTATGGAACTATCGTCGACTAAAGGTAAAGGTCTGAAAACCAAAGATGAATCACAATGTTTAGATTTATTATTCGAGATTTTTTACCAGCTGAAATTTAACATAAACCCCCAATTACTCAATGGTTCCAAAGCTCCTTAGTGTTGCAATACATTTATATCATTTAGGTGTAAAGTTATAGTAAATTATTTCACACTTAAGTTAGATACTTGATTTTTATTATATTTTATTTATTATTCCATAAAACTAAATTATCTCGTTTTCTTTTTCACTTTTGAAGTGTAATACGCTTTTTACATACCTCTTTATTTACACAATATTATAATCATGGTAACCGCTTATTTCCTCATAATTGGACTACTAGGTGCATTCCACGAGGAAGGCAGTTTATATTTATTGTGTAACTTTGTTTGTTGGATGTAGATAAATAAGAGGCTCTCCTCGGTTTCTATTCGCCTGTTGCACAGATAGCTCAAACTGATGATGATTAATCGACGACGCATCTCGCGGTCGGTGACGGGCGAACCTCAAACCGACAGGCTTGCCTTTGCACCAAGTGATTTAGTTTGTATTTACATCTTTTGTACGATGTATTTAATATGTGGAATACTCTCAAAAAGAGTTTTCTTGATTTTTATTTATTATAAAAATAAAATTATGAATTTAATTTGCTACATGTGTGTCTTATTTCCTTCCTAGCCATTCGATTCCTTTCATTAAAAACATTGAATGGGAGTAGGAAACCCGTCCACGTATTACCCCTTTCCAGTCGGTGACTCCATAGCGGGGAAATTTGTAATACACACGGAGAAACATCGAAATCCTCTTTTTGTTAAACATTTTTGAGTATTTACTCGTTATGACTAGACACAACTGGGCAAATATCTTTACAAACTTCCGACTACCGGTGGTGTCATCGTTGTCTTATGGAATAATAAAATACTACGCGGTGCTTGACAAGTACACCAATCAGAACAAATATTTCTGACTGCAAAGGGTTAATGACACGCGCCGCCTATAACAATGATGTTTTTATTTTTATACTGTATAGCTAGTCTATTTCACAAATATTGTTTCATAATTTATTCCCATCAAAATATATATTGAAATTAAATTCCAATACATTAAAAATACTTAAGTTGATAATTATTTCTTTATTGACAAATGTTTTAAAAGGAAATCATAATACATTGGAACATCGCATAACGAACAAAATATATTATAAAATAATAGTTCACTTAATAAGCGTCGTAGATAGACGAATCCCTAATTGTGCTATAGAACTTGCCGTATCATTGCTACATCAGTTTTTGTTTAGAACTCTTCGGCTAGCACCACGCTGGCAGAATCGGCATGTTTTACCAAACCTGTGTTTAGACTTTATTTGTAGTTTTATAATTGTATTCCCCTTGCAAAGTGTTTCTTTTTTATATTTTTTTGGCATGGAACGCGTTACCATATTTCATATTAATTTATATGGTTAAGATTGTTTCGTATTACGAGTAAGACTGAAACGAATTCTGCTGGATATGCTAGAATCGACTGTAATCAAATTATACATAACATTAGTATGCAAAAAACAGGTCACTTCCCTTGCCTACTACCCTCCTAATAAAATTTTTAAATGTTACTAACACTATTAAGGTTTTTATAATATAAAGAAACATCTTATTAACAAAAATCTTATTGAAGTCTAATGATTGTATTGTACATAACCACTTAAACAAACCACTATATAATACAAATAAAAATAATTTATACGAATTCATGCTTATCATTTATTATGAAATCATACATTTTCTGACGTCAATATTAAATTATTTTTTATTAATATACAACTTTGCCTTATATCTGATTAAATTAACAGAATATTATAATAATAGCATTTTATTTAATTTATATGAATTTTAACCACTTATGATGTTTGCTCCAGTTATTCATCAAAACGGAAGGACCAATTTCGATGGAACTTGTTTGAAGATAAAGATGATATAAGAATTACAGTAACATTTTATTTTGGCATAGCATTAATATTCCGTGCAAAAATGTCATAAAATTGTGAAGAAATTCTATTCCCTAATCAGTTATTAAATATGTGACTAAAAATAATATTACAAAGGAATTTACATTTGTCAGGTTCTACCAGCCGAAACAAAGGTGCCAGTTCTATTTGAATTCTACGATTTTATTTACTAATATTTTAAAGCACTTATTTCAGACAATATAATGGTCCTAGTATAAACATTTTCTTGTTAAACGTGATTAATCTTACTACTCAATAACACATTTAATCTTAGCATTGCAGTTAATAAAACTTGAAGGTATTACCAATCATTTAACGTACAAACTGGTGGCAAACATTAAAATTTTATTAACAATATTCATTACAGTAGAAAAACAGTAAGTCATGATTACAGAATGATTCGCTTACACATATTTAAATTTATATGTTAATCAAATATTACAACTGTTGGATATCTTTTGTTTTATATTATGTATGATTAATCTATATGTTTTATTGTAGAACTCACTTCACGATATTTTTATTGACTAAATAATATCACAGATACAATTTAAGAAATAAAAGTAGTATGTTTAATTAGATATTTCAAACTTCCGCGATCTTACACATTATAAGTAAATTTTTTTCGGGTATATATCGCGTAATATTTATAAGGTACGATACCTTATATTCCCCGAAGAGTCACGAAGACGAGGCTGAGCTTCATCAACCTGCCTCGCGACCACGGCCGATGCAACTCATGCCGAAACTACTATTTATACCGAATATTAGGTATCGTATCTTATAAATCTTACCCGATATAGACCCGATAAAGTTTAACTTATAATACATATTGTTTACAAAAAAAACGCTATTCGTGTAACATTTTTTAGAATGAACAACTTTTACATAGAATGTTACGTAAATACTGAAAAGAGTAAAATAAATTATAACCACCATTATCCGATCGACAATAGCACGAGATGTCTGGATAAGCGTTTCAAGAACTGTTTATCTGATCCATAATCTATATTGTTCATCGGATACCTATATTTATAATCGAATGAATGTGAATGTCAAGCATTCTAGATTAAAAATTATAACAAACAGCTGTTCATAACATGAAGTTTATTTATGTTACACAGTTATTTATGCAATATATTTTTGGTATGAAAATAAACAGTAGAAGCTGTTAAATAATTTATTTACTTTTGCGAACTATATATTATCTATACATAAAAGTAATATTGAAGTATATCCGTCCGTAATATTAAAATAACAACTTTTACCATACATTTTAAAAAATAATTTAAAACAAAGCGTTTTTGTTTGGTCTGCCCGTATTTTACTTTGTTTCTTTTCGCATCATGTTAAAAATACAAAGTGGATTTGAATTTATCCATACAATGTAGTATATTTTGTAGACGAACTTCGGCAATATTTTAAATGTCATTAAAACTTTCATTTTTTTAATTTACTTTTAAACACTAGCGGGCGGCCATTCTAATGAGGGATTGTAATACAACACGACGAGGCACAAGACGGTACTGCCTATTGGACAGTGTACATTAAACAATTTCACAATGCAATGTTCCGTTGCATCAGTAATTTGTTTTACGATAAAAATAGACCTCGATGTGGTCTGAATGACAGGTGTACTATTATGAAATGGAAGATCGAATTTATTTTTTATTAAAAATAGAAACAATATGCTAGAGAAAACAAGATGGGAATGGTAGAATTGAGTGCAAGACGCTTTTGCGTCAATGCCTTAAGCCTACAAAAATTCGTCGTCTTTGTTTCGAAATTCTGTTACGTTAAAAGTTTATAATTTTAACGTATTCGCTCCCTATAATCCGCAAATCTTTGGTTAATTCATATGTAAATATGTGTATGTCAGAAAAAAATATTTTTTTTATATTATTGTACCACACTACCGTTTTTAATATTAATAACAAAGACATTAGTACTTTTATTGCATTTTAAATCTGTCTTGGAGCGTTAATATGAGTTGAATCACAATCCATCGTAAGTCGATATAGAGTCACTCGAACGCTGATCCAACGAGCGGCGCAAGCCATTCTCTTTTACTGTTGATGAAGTCCTGTAAAGACATGATTATATAATAAACTTCTACATTCAGGAAAAAAGTAAGGCAGCACGTTATGATAATCTCTTACTATGAGTCCAGAAAGTGATAGTCACTGATGAACTCATAGAGTGCGGATATGCCCAAGCATTTTAAATCAAACGTAAAATTGTATACATTTCCGACGGTCCTAAAGCGTTTCACACTGCTTTAAAATGGTTAATGAAGACTTACCCAAAAAACGGTAGCAATGTAATGAGCTGAGCGCGACTGGTGCATTCACGAAGTTCTGGCAAAACCAACAGTATATGGCGAAGGTAGGCTTGCAAAGCGACGCGCCGCTGCTCCACCAAATTTGCGTCCTGGAAAAACGCTACCGTGAAAACATATCCAGTAAAGCATCTAAAAAGCACTGGCCCATAATTATTCTAGTACTCAAATTAGTTAACTGAACTTTACAACCAACTAGCTGAACCTAGCCGATACGGTATTGCTGGTGTACATTTAAATTATTATTATTATCATCCAATATGAACACTTACCCGTTTCCTTAGCGTCTTCTTCGGTGGAAATTTATAATTTGCAATATCTGGATGACATTTCTTTAGTTGTGTGTGAAGTTCATGGAATTTGGCATACCTGTGATAGATGTTCCATTCATCGTGACCTACATTAAGAAAAATCTGAAACATTAAAAAGTATCCATAATTTAAAACATTTTTTTTAATGAAATACGCTAGACTTGTAAACACAAGATTTTTGTATCAATTATAATATATAAACGTTAGAATTCTTAATTTTTTTGTCAAATATTTTTTCTGACACGCAGTTTTACATTATGATAAAGGGAGCCACCACACATTCTCACAAGTTTAGTATTGCTGTAAAGAAAGGAGTATTGGTACCACCAGCATCTAGCTCTACATTTAAAAATGACTAAATTAAAAAAAATATGTGCCATAAAATCTATATGGTTAATTTTTTACCTGATAGACGTGATAAGAATGTGTCCTCTTTCCGACTAAAAATGCACTTGGTATGTAAACTTTCACATTCGACTCTGGACAATCCAAGATTTCTAGTGCTGTAACACTTTCCAGCTCTTGTAATCGTCTTTGTAAATGTTGATTGAATTCCATAAGTTCAGCGTGCATTTCTGCAACCTATAAAATTTATTATGGAAAAAATATTATATTTTTTCAATGAAATTATGGCGATGCAAGGAGTGTGTCAGCAAGGCAAGCCCGAGCACTTATGTACGCACCTATATAAAAAATTATTAAAACATGACGTGATTTTTCCATTTTTTTATCTCTATGGTCCAATCTAACCTGTGTAGCAACTATGATTTTCATGTGCACTGTATTGCTTAAATAGGGTATGTCGGAATCTCGGGCTTATACGGGAGTACCGCCACTGAATGATGACAATAATAAATAGAATGTAAAGTGTAATATACATAAGCTACACAGATCACTCATTAGCCACGGCACCTATATTTGTGGATAATTCAATTTCAAATTATACTTAAAATGAACCTTATTATCCCTTTGTAGAGACTGAATTTCTAATAAATATATGTGATTGAATTAAGCTAAATTTTTATCGCCAAACATAGCCATTCAGTTAAATTTTTACCCATTGTAAACGATTATAAAATATAGACATATGTTTTACTCACTTGAACAAGTTTCCTTTCATATGAGCTAATTTCTTCATCCTGTTCGTTGCCATTCTTTAAAGCTATCCCGGCTTCTACTGCCGACATATAACGCCTTAGTTGGTTTTTTAATCTTTCATTTTCCCTTCAAAAACCAGTTAGTCAGACAATGAATCACATTTGGGACACATTACAACATATGCTTTAATATATATGAAACAACCTGTTACACCAGCATCTACATGTCAAAGATGTTAATTAAATAAACAAACCTTATAGTGAATAGTTTAAAATTTTAAACATGTATTTTATTCATGTATGGACTCTAAAATGTTATTTTCATGTCAACAAAAGACTTGATTTGTTTTCAAAAATGGACATATCAAAGTTAAGTTTCACATTGCAAGGTAAATTGATAGACATATTTTATTAGAATAAATAAATGGTACCAGTATTAGTGTCCACAAAAACTTATTTCACAATTTATAAAATACTTACTTGCTGAGATCTAACAGTACTTTTTCCAACTTGTGTATTTTTTCTTTGCTATTCAATTCAAATTGATTAAATTTTATCTGTAAATCAATAAGCTCCTTTTCCCTGCACTCCAAAATGGAACTAACTCTTTTGTCATCACTAGCACCGTCATCTTCTGTAAAACAAAGTTCCAAACAGGAGGTGCTGCCATCTATGCTGCCAGCTATTTCTTCACTATCACTTTCATAAATTTTGATACATTTTCCACTTAATTCTGAAATATTGTCCTCTTTAGTCACATTATTTCTATCAATACTACTAGAAGATGAAAATATTTCTTTAGCACATTCAGACAACTTGGTAAGAATTTGTGATGGGCTATCAATTCCCATTACACTATCAGGGAAAAAATGTCGTTTTCCATTTTTACATTCGGAAGAACTTGGTTCAGAAGTAGATATAATTTGACGCGTTGTTATAGGATCTGGAGAGTTAAGACATGTAGGTGGTGCACTGTTCCATACCAAGTTAGACGTGTTATCAATTGGCTCAAGTATTTTCTTTACATTTTTCTTATTTATCTGGTCTTTATCAAATGATATTACTTGTCGGATGGGTTTTCTTTTAATACTGCTAGTTGCTTTTATAGGTGTAGGCAAAGGTATGACATGCTCAGGTTTTATCATTTGACTAGTTTGTGATTCATTTAAGTCAGATCTGTCTATTGATAATGCAAACAAAACCATTGATAAATCTGAAATAATTTTAATATTTATAAATTAAAATTAACAAATGCAATTCATTTAATTATATCGTTTATTTTACCTGTTGCTATATCAGGTAGTAAAATAGCCTCTGTACCTCTACAGATAGCACCTTCTTCGTAATATTCTGATAGTAGTCCATGACTTATCCAACTTTGTAAATATCTGGCATTAACAAATAATATTAAAAGCAAATTTAACAACAGTCACCAATTATATTCAGCATTACTTTGGTATGATAATAATTCACTTCATATTTACTCCAATATTTTTCCCTTTACATAATGTTCAATAAATCTCTTTATTTACACATAAAATCTTCATCTTTTTATATAAAATAAAGAATAATTATTCTTCATTACAAAAATTTGTACAATATATATATAATTATAAATATTTTAATGAAGATTTCATTCCATTTTGCCACCAATTAAATAGTGAAAATAAATTTCTGATAAATGAATACATTAATAATACAATGTGGCAGGACCACATCTGCAGTAGTAAAATATAGACAAATAATGAAATAGTTTTTAAGATTAATTTGAGTTAGACATAGAAGCAAGTTACAGGTGGACATGCATTAATATAGTACATAGGACACTTTTACCTTTCTAGTGATCTCTCATTTAAAGCTGCTCGTATGAATGCTCTAAAATAACCTAATGGGGTATTGACGTTTGTCAGAATTTTAAACCTCTCCTTCTCATGTTTTGTTAGATGAAGACAACAATAGCTCCAAAGTGAGTTACCTAAAAATATAAATTTCAAAGTAAATATAAAAAAAATATTGCTACTTGTTTAACCTATTACAAAATTCGAAAAATAATTATCTTACCAACATTTATTATATTAAAAGTGAAATTTAGTCCAGCAGACACTAAACTCTGTATTGTTGAGTTTGATAAATTTGTTTTTATTCCATGACTAAGTATTTTTTCCCATTTCTCACATAACTGAACTATTCTGTAAGTGAAAATATTGTTAAAATATGATTTTTATCATCAATAGTCAAAATATGGTAACAGAGCCCATAACAAAAGAAAACTAAAATAATCTTAATTGTTATTTAATGTAAAATAAATCTATTATTATAATTGTTACACCTTAAATCATCTTCTGTAGCAAGTTCAGATTTCCCACCAAAACGGTTTTTACAATTTTCAATACAAGTATGTAATTCTTGTACAACTTGTTTCCCAGTCTCAATTCTCCTTGTTACTTCTTCTCTGCCATCTACAGCATTAGTAAAAGTATTTAAAATTTTACTATTCTGAAACAATAATTACACAGTTTGAGCAAGAAATTGTCTAATTATTATTGTAAAGTCAAATCCGCACACTTACATAATATTTATTGATTTTTAACCATATTGCATACATACATTTGTTTAAATAGCATATATATTTATTTTTACTAAAAAGAATAATTGAGATATTGTGAAGTATTTTTAGAGAATGGATATTCATATTACTCATAGAATATTCAGAAAATTTATTTAAACAATAGTATCTGGGTGTACAAAGGCAGTGCTGATTTTACAAAATCGAGTGCATTAGTGCCTATGTCAAATTATAATGGCTTTAGTCAGTTATCTATAAGTTTAAGTAAATAATATCAAAAGAATTAGTATGCTAGTGTACACGTTTAATATTCACAAAAAATACAACGGTAAATTTTTAGTAATAAAATACATAATAATGGACCAATTTAAGCTGTATATTTCAATATTACTATCATTGCCAATACATAGTGGCTAGTTAATACTAAAAGCAAATAATATCCATATTCTTAAATTTTGTAGTGATATTCAAGAATACAGGAAGTAAACCATTAAAGCGTATATGTTTAAATTGCTGTTTATTTTTTTTATAATAAACAACGTAAAATTATTTTATATTTTTCAATTGTAACCAAAATAACAGACACTTATAATTATAAATATTAGTTTCTTGCAATACAGATACCATTGGAATGAAAACATCGTTAAAAACAAGCAAACAAAAGATAATAGAGGGTCTATTAAAATTATAGTTATTAACGCCTAGTGTATTAATAAGATATTTAATTGGATAGATGTATCAATGCCACATACCATTTTAATTCAATAATAAACTTGTTACGTTTACTTATTTGTTTCCTTATACATATAATCCAAAATGAAATTATCATTTCGTTGACTATTTCAAATCCTAGATATTATACATTACTTCATACTACATCTAATATTTACGTCCAATTCCCATCATTTGAACTTGAAATAGAGAATAGAGATATATTAAAAAGACAGTCATAGATAATACAATACACAAAACATTTAAATTATATACAGAATATTAAATATGTTGTTTGAAATAAAGATTATAAATCGAGTAGCCCCTTTATCACATAACTAATAAATTTAAACATTGTACAACTTTGCATGGAATAATCATGCTTCGATTAATATGCACGGTAATTTAAATGATTCTAGCTATTTATAGCCTCGTCGTTTTTCAATGTTCAAATGCAATAACTCGCTGTTATTCTTATTGATGAGTTTACAGCTTTTAATTTATATTATGCCAAAATTAGAAACTTTTATTTCGTCTATAGTTTTAGGTCTTCAGTTCAGAATATTGAACCCTATGCATCAACTGTACAACATTTTTGATATTCTGTGCTCACAAGTCACAATAACAAAATGGCGTTCTAGTATGAGTTTGGTTGCCGAGAACTGTAGTTTTTAGCTTTACGTGGTTTTTATTATTGTAAAGTGTTTTAATGCATACTCAAGTTTCTTATTATAAATGATCGGACTTTGTTATTTTTAAATAGTGATAGTGTAGTATTTTATTATAATTGTGAGGATACCATGAGTAATTACGATGACGATCAAAGTGAAGACGGAGAGTTAGCACGCAGCCCCGTGCATGATGAAATGGATTTTAGGTTGGCTTTATATAATTTTAATATTTCTTTATATTTTGAGCTATAGATTAGGGGTATTTATTAAAAAATATATATAAAATTTGAATTTTTCCTGTATATTTTTGTACATATCTTTTTGTTAATGATTTTAAACTAATGAAACAATTCATGGTACAGTGCATGAAAAATATTTTATTTAAGTTATAAATAAACATTTGCTTTTATTGATCAAATAACATTTTCTATAGCTTATCTGATGAGGACAGAGACAATGCTGACTCATTAGTAATCAAACCACCTCAAGCTGTGATTCGATCGGTACATAAAGAAAAAAGAGGTCATAAACGGTCTGGAAAAGAGAGGTACAAAGATGTTGTTAGAAAGGAAAAAAAACATTTTTACAGGTATGTAAAATTTTATATTATAACTCTTAGAAAATTTAAAAGCTGTAATAATTTTTGTTCATTGACTTAGTTTACCCAATATAATATGTTTTGATCCAGAGAACGTGACAAACCTGATAAACAGAAACATGGGGAAATTAAAAGTCTGGAACGTGAAGATATCACCAAAGAATATTACAGAGAAAAACATTACTATAGAGAAAAAGACTCATATCGCGAGAAGGAGATGAGGGACAAAGAATTATACCGTGAGAGAGAAATGTATAGAGAGAAGGATGCCTATAGGGAAAAAGATCCATATAGGGAAAGAGAACATTACAGGGAACGAGAAATGTATAGGGATAACACTTCATTTCGTGAAGCACCACGACAGAGAGAAATGTATAGAGAAAAAGATATTTATAAAGAAAAGGAACTTCACAGGGACCGTGATATGTATTTAAATCGTGAACGACAAAATAAATATTCTGAAAATGAACGGAAACGAATTGAATCTGATAGAGTTGAATCAAGATTAAGATTGTTGGCTGAGGAAAGTAGATCTAATCATAACAATGAAAAAGAAAATAGAGACAAAACATCTGGTGATAAAGAATTAGAAGATTTAAGGACTAGGTTACTTAGTAAAAGAATATCAAAAGAATTACATGAGACCAAAAAACAGACAGATTATACAGATAAAGAATTGAAATCAGAGGAGCGACAAAGACATTCATCATCATTAGATAGACATCAACAGGAGCGAAGGAAAAAGTTAATAGAAGCTGGTAATATATTAATTGTTTATATAAAGATAAATTGTTTAAACATTGTTTAGTAATATTATCATTGCCAAGTTAATAAACAGATTATCATTAAACATGAATCGTGGCAAAAAATTACTTCTTAATTAATGCATACCTTCTAGGCCAAAATGCTGCTGTTATAAAGTTAGATAAAAAAGAATAGTTAGCATCTTTTTCACATATATAAGTTTTACATAATTTTTTTAGGTTCATGTATGATTTCTATAACTTAACACCATAATTTAATGAGAGTTAATGTTCAAAAACCATTAGATTTTTTTTTTCACATTTTTCTTGTTACATTTAATATTGTTTTGATTAATACAAATGTGGAGTATAAAATTCGGTCTATATATTACATGTAGTTAGTTGTACAGTTACAGTTATTTTTTTACAGAGAGAGAAATGGAAAAGCGGAAAACTGAGTCACGGAATGAACTGGAAGCACGACGCGAGGAACGTCGTCGACGAGGAAAGAAAAGATCAGTTTCTCCAGAAGATGTGACAAATAAGAAAAAGAGAAACCAATCCCCTAATTATGACTCTGTGGTTACAGTATCAGATGCTAGCGATGTAGAAATGAAGAGTGATTCAATTCATTCAGAACCAGAAGAGGGTAAAATTTTAGCATCAAATTAGAGTATTATATATTTTTTAAATGAAAATGGATAACATTACCTAATATTACTTATTTTTATTTTTGGAATATTAATAATTATTCACTGAATTAGTTCTTTTTTATTTATATTTGTATCTGTTTTTTTTTTCTTTTGTAATACTTCCTATTTTTATCAGAATTTCTGGCATACCTTTATATATCATATGATTTTATGGATATATTATTTTTATTTATTTGTCTTTGTCTTTATATTCTTTTTACATTAATTTTTATGCACTGTCTAATCACTGTGTTTTTGTATATTTTTTATTGACATTGATTTTAGTTTAACATTAATAATTATAAACAAATCTCATTCTAAAACTGTTTAATTTCTAGGCGAACATTCAATTACTGAAACTGAAGAAGAAAGTACTACAGATTCTGACTCTGATGCAGACTCAAAATCTGGTGATGATGATTGTAATGAAGAAAAATCTGACAAAGAAGAGAAAGATGGAAAAGAGGAAGCTGATAAATTAAAAACGCGACTAGATTCAAATTCCAAATCGAAATCTCCCTCACCAAAGTCACTTAATAGGAGTCCATCGTCTCATAGGCAAGATATTAATATAATGCAACTTTTCCTCTCCTTCTCTATTTTATTACTCCTTCATTATTCTCTCTTCACTATTTATTACTACTTCTCTATTACTCTTTCACTATTTTACATTAATAATAACTTTGAAAAGAATGTATCAGATTTACAATATGTTTTATATTTTAGGAGTAGTTTTTTAATGAAATAGAAGTAATGGAAATGCGAAATAAAATCTGTTTTTAATAGGGTGATAAATGCATTGAAAATTTTGATGTAGAATTGAATAGGTGGTAATATGCATTGATGTAGGATTAGTTATTGTTTTTATTAGATTAAAAATGATCATTCCTGCTTCTTTGGTATACTTCTTTCAGGACAAATATAAAATAAATAAGTGAAGTTGATGATTTCCATGTACCCATTTTATATTATTAAACTTTATTATTTAATAACATCTTTAAGGCCCAGTAAAATTTTTCATTACATTAGTATTCATGTTATTGTTTTCAGGTCACATTCCAGATCTAAAAGTAGGAGTAGATCCCATTCTTTTTCTCCTCCTCCACCTGGTGAAAATGGAAAAGCATCTGCAGATGAAGACAAAGTGGAAGAAGATGATGAAAAGTTAAGGCTCAAAGAGGAAGCCATAAACTCATTGCCACCCTATTTTCCAGCACTGCAGGTATTTATTACTTTTAGTTCTGTATATTAGTGCAAAAATTCCATTTTATGAGTACTGTATTGTAGATTTTACACTGAAATAAGTCCTATAGAATCTCTATTATATAAATAAATATATTCTATTAAAATTGTCATATTTTATGTTGTTATTATGCTTAATTTTGGTGTTTGTTTTATAGAAAAAACAGAAGAAATGTTTTTCTCCACACAAATATTGGAACTAAGTAATTTATAGGCTTAAGAAATTAAAATGAGTGTTTTTAAGAACTTTTGAATTTATAGGGTTGTCGTTCAGTTGAGGAGTTTCAATGTTTGAACAGAATTGAGGAAGGCACATATGGAGTAGTTTACAGAGCACGTGATAAGACAACTGAAGAAATAGTTGCATTAAAAAGATTAAAAATGGAAAAGGAGAAAGAGGGTTTCCCCATCACATCGCTAAGGGAGATCAATACTTTACTTAAGGTAGGATCACAATCTCATTTCTTTATCTATAGTAAGCTCACCTGAGCCATCGTAATGCATCAGTGCTCTCATAAAGGTACATTTTTACCATGTTGTAAATTAGTCATGTTCTAATCAGCTTGTGTGAGCCATGAGCTGGGTAGCACTCGATGGCTCAAGTGTGATGTTCACATTATTAATGCCTTTTATTTTATTCCTACAGGCCCGGCACCTCTTACCTGAAGAGGGTTGTGCTAGAGGTGTGACCCCCTTGCAAGGGTTAACAACTTCGATACACGGGCGGGCCTATCTTATAAGGAATTTATTACAGGAGTTCAAATTGTCAAATACTTTCTACTTATTTTGTTTGCAATCATCGAGTGCATTGAAAAGCACTTCTTTTGAATGGTACATCTAGATAAAATAATAAATTTCGAAGGTTTGTTGAGAAGGCGATGCAATTATATAAAATTTTCTACATGTTAATCCAAATGTCAACTACCATCAGACAGAAGGTAAATGCTATAATTATAAATATTACTGTCTCTGAAAAAATACATATTTATGTATTGGGTCACAAGATATCTATGGTATAAATAATATGTTGTTTTCAATATGGCAAGCATGACACAAAAGTTATATACATTTTTAAAATATTAAAAAAGTCTGATACATAGGTAACTGTAGAGACTTAAAAGAAGAATAAACTATCAGAAATTGTGGGTTAACATAATAATGTTTTTTATGAAATTATCTGTCCATTTGAATAATGTATTTAAAGTTCGTATGATAATTCAGTAGAAAATAAATATATATAAATATTGTTTAGCTTAACATTATAAAAAAGTGGACATTAAAAAATATTTTCGCATGTATAAAATTGTCATCTATCAATATAGATAATTTTCAAACTTAAGTATTAATACTTGCAATTCATTTGACTTCACCCATTAAATAAAATCATCTTGTTAAAAATACTACAGTAAATGAAATTCTAATTGGTACTAAAGCAGTTTACTAATGATTATAATGTAAGAGAAGATGTGTTAACACAGGAGCAAATGCGGAAAATTATGATTTCAAGAAGATTTATTTTCATAAAATAATTGTGTTTTAGTGAGGTAAATAACATTTGCAGTGAATAGATGTGAAACAAGATGAATCAGTAATAAACATAACAATGAAAATACAATGTTGTTGAAGGAGAATTCCAGCTAAAATATGAAAAAATGAGTGAGATCAGACTAAGTTGGATTTCAAAATACACGAAAAGATATCATGAAATATTCAATTACATTCATTATGTATGTATATGTTTTGTATATATCAAATTGAAATATTTAAAATTGAAAGAATCATTAAACTTTATAAATCATGCACTTTGTATGATTTATATGGTTATGTTACTGCATTATGTGAAGTTATTGAGAATGTGTTTTCAAACGCTAGAGAGGAGATTGGAGATTGGGCTTGGAAGAAAGGAGAAAGAAAAACAGCCTTAATTAAATATGATGACCCTTTCTTAGTATGAAAAAAGAAACAGAAAAAATGAAATTTCCTTTATATGTTCATCGTTATATTTCGCGCGTATATAAACTAGTTTTAAAACAGTTACACATATGAAAAATATAAATGAGATGATTAAGACATGAACAGACGGAAAAAATATTTGATAATAGTAAAAGTGCAAACAATTTTTAATATGAGTAATTGGAATGATTCCATGAAATTCTGTAAACTATAGTACATTGTGATATTAAGGTTCGATTATAACATTCGTGTAATTGAAACGAAGCCATTTCTGTAGACTTTAATCTTTTGAATACCGGCCAAAAAAAGTACTTATGCGAAGTTTGGAAAACAGTTAATAAAAACCAAACAGGAAACAAAAGTTTCGCAATTCAAAAACAGTTCATTAAGTGCTAAAAACAAACATTTTGGATGCTTGTGAAAAACAACTGCAGTAACTAAATTGACTCTTTTCGAACGTCATCTGCGACGAAGGGCAATTGTTCTTGCTCACGACCACTACGATCAAGGAAAAACTAATCGGTCCTACGTCTCGCTGCATGATGTGATATTATTTGGTTTCAGTTGTTTATAAATAAGAATACAATAAGCTATAGACATGTTCCGAGAAGGGTCCAGCGACGTTGCACGTGTTAAATTTCTACCGTATGATACATTCGTATTATTAGTTTAAAAAACCGGCATAGAAAATAAGAAAAAGTTAAACCGAAATACTATTATTTTTATTCTCTCGTAATTATATTGGATCAATGATAACTGATAAATTTATTTAGATATGGAGTTATCTCGCAATGCGAATAGAAAAGCGCTACAAGTGTGGCACTTTTTTGTCTGAAGAGAAATCCTGTACCACACTTCCGGTGCGAGGGTAGTGAGAGGAGTTGTGCAGGAATTTTGCCGATTATAACCCTACGATACCCCTTTTTCTTTGTCATTACTCGGAATTATGAGAACGCTTTTTTATGTTGACTAAAGGTTTCAAAATTATGGTGATACTTCAAAATTTGTTTCGATTCTGCATTTTTTTATATATTTAACAACCTAATTATAATAACACTTATCATTCTTTTAATCATTTCAACTAAATCAAAACTCAAAAACGCACTTAACAATAATATTCGTAATTGTACCATATTACGATGTTGAGATAACTTTTAACCTATTTTTGTTCACTTTTTTGTTATTACTATGTAGTTTATATAATTACCCACAATACCTATGTACAACGTACATAATTATCGTTTGTTGTATACAACACTTCTATTTGTTCATTATATTACTATTTCACTTGTATAAAGGCAACTTTATGTGTACTAAATTACAAAAATATATCTAAAAAGCCTAATTTTTCAAGAAAAATGTTTAACTTTATTACTTTAAAATTCTAATATTAATATAAAAGAAATTAGGATATTATAACGCGGAAGAGAACTATTATTTTACACTTATATCCAAAGATTACGACTTTTTAATTTTTTAAATTATTTTTACTAAAAACCGGTTAATCATTATCCACATTTATACGTCCAGAATTTTCCCAAGCACCGATAAGAGAGATACTCGCTTAGCATCAGTGTTTGTCGAATTGGCCGGGGATATCATCATCTATCGCGATGTTTTAATAATGTCAGTTTCTTCTCTCTTTATTTTCTTGAATTTTTGTGTACTTGCCTAAATAACGTCATTTTGGGATGGCAGCGTCAAAATATTTTTGTTGACTACTATTAACGAACTTTTAGAAAAATTTTCTTTATTTCTATTAATTATTAACTTACCGATGCCATTGAACTTAGACTATGGATTCATGTTTCCGCAGACTATATCTCTATATGTTTTCTATCAAATAACTTTTTTTTATCTTCTATATTTTGCCCTCCAATATTCGGATATATGTTTACTATTTTTTTAACATTTGTAATAAAATTTTCATCTATCGGAGCTTATTAAGATTTATGCATATTTTATATTTTTATATAAGCGATGAAAAATAATTGTGGCAATACTTTTGATGTATTGCTTTACAAATAATATTAAGACGGACTGAAGCCATTCGTAGTCACTATCAATAGAAAAACGTAGTAAAGCGATTTTTTTTAATATATTCAACTTTCGAAATAGCTTCGTAACACGGTGCCTACCAGTGGGTGGCCCAAGGCAGGGATAGGTATGACTCACCAGTGGGTCATGCCATCATGAATGTGTTATGTTAAAGAAGTAACATTTTTATTTTATTTTTTTGCGATTAACTTATTTTAATGGGTTCTAGTTTTTAATAATTTGTTATAACTTTTTTCTGTTGTAGTTTAATATGGTAGTACAGTTATAATATCTACATAATTATATTAAGAATTGGTATATTTTCAATATATATAACTGTGGATACATTTTAATATGTATATAACTGTGGATAGTTTAGACTTAAGATTTAACTTTAGACTTTTTGTGTCATGCTGGTGATATAAAACAATTCTAATGATGTAAAAGAAATAATCAAAATTTTTTGCTTAAAATATACAAATACTTTGAGATTGTTAATAATATGACATGTTTTGAGAATTTGATGTATTATAGATATATTACTCCAGTTAAATTCTCAAAATATATTAACAATATAAATTCTGTCTCGTGTAAATACTAGTATATTTTAGCACGAGAAATAAATAAATGTTTTATATATTTAGGGTATTTAGATTAGATGCAGATATGGGTTTTATCACCAATCTGTTGAGAGTATTTCAAGACAAATATCAGTTCTATTTTTTACCATTATGCCATGTTCAATCATTTAGATAATATTAGGTGCATAATTTACTAAACTGTTTGTTTTTTGATGTCAATTAAAATTATATTGTGCTAAAAAAATATTAAGAATTGCTTTGATAATGCTATAATTTTAATTAGTGTTATTTACTGTTGTAGCATCAACGCATCTGTGTGCATATGACTATCAAAAAACAAACTAGCGGCAGCGCTGCTTATTTGATGCGAAAAGAAGCTCATTTTCCTTGGCAGTGCACCAACCGCTTACAGCTGTTAGGAAAATAAAAAAACATTGAAAGTATACGGTTCGAGATAGGGCGGCCTCAACTTTCCACCGGAATAGATCCTAATCACTTGTAAAGCGCATGTGCGATCAATTGTATAGCAGTGCTATTATATTAGGGTAAATGCTGCCCACTAACAATTGGCGGTCCTGGACCCGGTGGAGAGGCGCGCTACGTGGTTAGTCGCTGAACTAAGTGCTAATAAATGCCAAATATGGTAGTTTTTGTCAACGGCCAGTAGCTAGTCTTTCGACGACGTACTGATTGCATTTTGAAGAGTGTGCAGGAGTTGCATGATTTCATATCGCTTTCGTTTTTTTCTATCCATCCAGTAAGCCATTAATTTTTTTTTGTCGATGTTTCTGGGTTTTAGCAAGCGCTGTTTCACATTTCCTTCATAATACGGACAGCGAAGGATTGGTATGGTCTGTCTGGATCGGTGTTTTCTTCGAGATATTACGTAGGAGTCTTCAAGAGACGAAGTTTTTACCTTCCTCTTGATTGGTAGTGGTCTTTACCATCATAGACTTCATTTACATTTATAACAGATGCGATCATGTCTATGCTAGTTAGTCGTAAGTAATTAAACAAAGGTAGAATTACGTAGAATTGTAGACAGACTAAGAGAGGCTATGTTGCAGTTTGTATTTTTTTATGATTGAATAGATTTACACTATTGTACATTTACTTAACACGTCTTTTTGAGCAGTACAAGTTACTGAAAGTTCATGTGTCTTGATTGAAAGACTCAAAATGAGCTAAATAATCAAATAGTAATAAATTTTATACAGAACTCGTCCAATGTACTGCTGCATATATTATTGGTGTTATATAACTTTATATACTGCAGTAGTAATGGTTTACCATGACAATTGAATGAATGAACATACTCATGTCATCATGTGATCCAGTAACATAGTTCTAAATTCTAGTTGAGTTAGTAAATAAGATGTTATTTCTGTACTTTATCTTATAATATTTTGTAGCTAGATATTTTATATCATAAATACTTAATTTTAATTAATGGGTTACATACATGACATTCTTCACTTTAACACTGCAATTAATTGCTAATTCAAGAATAATGTATGTTCATGAAATAACTATTTCCAAACTTCTGTTTTTATCTATATTATTCATGCTTTCATTAAAAAAAAAGAATTTCAGGTGCAACGAGGTTTTCTAGCAATTATCTTAGAAATGAAGAGTGCACTAAATTTTACTAACATTTTCAGCTACACTGATATTGTTGTGATAAAAACTAGTGCTCACTTTTATGTATATGTGAATGAACAGTTGTCTAAATGCAGTGATATTGATTTATAAATATTGGCATATTAGTATGTTATATGAGACAGAGTTTAATTAATGCAATATGTGTGCATTTACAGTGTCATTGAATTAAAGATTGGTTAACACGTGTGATGTTTAAAATGTAAGCGGACGTTCTTGCATCGCCGTCTCTAACAATACTTTCGATGGTTATTTATGTTTATTATAAAAGTGCAAAATTAGATTATAAGATTACTATTACGGTTTTTCACACTACACATTTCCCATACTTGCAACTAAACAGTATAATGAAATTGTTATGTGCTTACTGTTTGTGGTGTGAAGAGCTTGGCTAACGAGAAGTTTTAATGATTTGTATGAGCCTATCGAAGAGGATCTACGTGGTTTAATTAGTTGTATAAGTATACTTTTTCAAGTCTACCGCAACGATTTGTATAGCGACATACTTGTCAACAAGCTAATGTTTATGGGTTTTTTTCTCTATTTAATACTCATATTAGACTTTCTTCCATACATTGATTTTGATGCTGATAATAACTGATGTAATAAGTAATATTTAATAATATTTAGAATGATACATTAAGCAAGAATTTGATTGATACTGTATTTAAGGGATATTTCAACTGGAGGGAATGCCATTATGAATGAAATGTTAATAATTTGTTTGTAGTTGTATGTATATGCGGAGTGTGCATGAGTTTGAAAAAGGATAGGAAATTTAATCAAATAATGCCAGAGTTAGGTAACGTAATTTTATTCTACCCATGTTTATTTCTTTCTATGGTGTGTATTTATTGCATTTATTTATCTTGTTATCACAATATTTTAAGCATACGTCTCATACCTAGGATTGCGTTTTACTTAGTTATTTTACTAAACTGTAAAATGTTGATTCATATATATTATAAGTAATGTGGAGAATTTTGGAAAATACATTGTACCGCATGTATATTATATTCCTATCAAGCAAGCTTCTCTTGTTGGAATATATTCTAAACTATTTTGTAAAGAAAAAAATACAGTTATTTTGTCATCTAATTCGTGAATGACAAAGTTTTATATAAATATAAATCGCAAGAGCGTTTTATAGCTATATGCGCGACATATTTAAGTTATTGCCGTTGTTCGTATTTGAAGGAGCACTCAAGATTTCTTATTACGTAACTCCTATTAATTATTCTATTACCGTTTTATATGCGTAATAAACTTTCCACAAAAACAACATGTTGCTTAAACGAAAGGTTTCTTAGTGGCGTGTATTTTATTATTATTATTATAATATTAACGCACTTGATTTTTACCTTTAGGGTTAATTAAATAGATAAAAAGGCGATAATACTGTTACTGATAAATCGATTTTTGCCCACAGGAGTTTTCGAGATCCTTTCTGACGTTATTTGTAGCGTGTTTAAGGCACGCTTTGTTTTAACAAATCGCACGGTATATTTGCTTGTTGCAGGGCCAACATCCAAACATCGTGACTGTCAGGGAGATTGTCGTCGGCTCAAACATGGACAAGATCTTTATCGTCATGGACTATGTGGAACACGACTTAAAGAGTCTTATGGAAACGATGAGAGGGAAAAAACAAGTATTTTTACCTGGTAAGAACATTAGTTTAATTGGCAAGACGTTTTTGTTGTAACAGTATTTTTTTACAATACGAAAAATATCTTTCTCTTTAGCATATTGGGGTTATTGTTCTTTTAACAAATAGTTGATCTGGTAGTTTAATTTTTCTCGATAAAACTTTCATGAAACGAAGAGACCTGAAACACTGTTTTTTTTAATCAAACCTATTGTAAGTTGTAAGGAGTTGTTCAAATATATATAGAACTAAATACGTTTGAACCTTTTGCAGGAGAAATAAAATGCCTGATGACGCAGTTGTTAAAAGCTGTACACCATTTACACGACAATTGGATATTGCACAGAGATCTCAAAACCAGCAACCTTCTTCTTTCACATAAAGGCGTTTTAAAGGTACATATTAACAATCATACTACATCTTATCTGTAGTAATCTAGTATGTAATATATTATTTCATATATACATTTTTGAAAATATTTCCAAAAGTTATGCGTCTAAATACAAAATGTAACTTAAATCCATTATGGTTTCTTTGCATAATCATAAAATTTTTGTTATGACTATATTTCAAAAAGAGGCCTGGTATTATTTTTGATAAAAATGTGTTACTGTTATGTTATTTACCCACAAACATTTTTTAGGTGGGTGACTTCGGACTAGCGCGAGAATACGGTTCGCCTTTACGGCAGTACACTCCCATTGTAGTGACATTGTGGTATCGCGCACCAGAACTTCTGCTATGCTGCAAGGAATATTCAACACCTATTGACATGTGGAGTGTAGGATGCATATTCGCAGAGTTCATCACTATGAATCCGTTGTTTCCTGGCAAGTCTGAAGTGGATCAACTAAATCGTATATTTAAGGCACGTTTTACCATATAATTGGATATGTTTTATATATTGAATAAAATTTTAAAATAGCTATATATATTTTATACAGGACCTCGGTACTCCTTCGGAGTTATTATGGCCAGGGTACAACGAGCTACCGGCAGTTCAAAAGATGACATTTGCAGAACACCCGCCAGGTGGTCTTCGGCAACGCATTGGATCGGATCTTCTTTCGGAAAGTGGCCTATCGCTTCTTCAAGGATTTCTTACTTATAATCCTGCTCGAAGATTAACTGCCGACAACGCTTTGGAACACGCTTATTTTAAGGTAACATATATTATTACACTAACTTTTGATGAAAAAGATGTGTCTACTATTGTATGCTATAATTAATAATGTTGTATTTACAGGAGCAACCCGTAGCTATCGAGCCGGCTATGTTCCCCACTTGGCCCGCTAAGTCTGAAGGGAACCGGCGCACGACACACAGCCCGCGTCCGCCCGCCGGCGGTGCAGCCTATGCGCAGTTCGCGCGCGCCGACTCTGACGAGGCGCTCGGTTTTCAACTTCACACACGCTCACTGAACGTCGCGCCCGGCTTCTCGCTCAAGTTCTAAATCTAACCTGAGCTCAGCAATTACGGTGACATTACTAACTTTATAATATAGCACCCCATACACAATGAAAGTATAGATACAACGAATGTATGAGACATTTTGTTACAGAACTTTAATTTGTGCTTTTATTGTGTAATAGGGCCCAATACCATGAAACGGTAAAATATGTGTAATGAATTAACATACAATGTAAAGGGAAACATTAAAATTATGTGTGACTCATGATTGTTTGATTGAAGTTTTTTGAAGCATTTCAATAGAGTTTGAATTTCTTGAAACAATTTAAACTTGATAAAATTTTATGTTTACACATTAGAAGAACTACTATACTTAGGTCAAATTCGATATGGAAATTACATAAACAATTTGCAATTCTATCATTTATAATTCTAGAATTTCTATCCCTTAATTTGCTAATATTTTATCTATTACTAGACTTGTTTTAGGACAAACCTACTGTAACAAATGTTTATAAAATTTAAAAAATCATTTATTTTTCAATAATTTTGACTTATAAAGAATAAAAGTAAATTTTAAATTACATTTGTATAACTTTATTTAACATTATTTGCTTATGAAAAATAATGTGAGAATTAATGTATAAGTTAAATTAAAAAATAGTAGTTTAATCTCATTTTAATTTATTATCTCTTAACATAGTATTTTGTACATTTAGCACGAGAGAATTAATAAACAAATTGAAGAAAAGCTTTAAATAATACAACAAGTTTTCAGTGTGTAAGGATTACTTTAATGTTATTATCATTAGATTGCTAAGCAAAATTTCATATCAAATTTGGCTGTGGTATAGTCATATTGCATTTAATTTGCCAGCTGGTAAACTTCTCGTTATTACACATTTTCAGTGTTACTGACCGCTGCAGTGCTCCAATAACTCATTGTTCCAATTTTTGTATAACAAACATGCAATGGAGAGAATAGTGTATTTTAATGAATAAAATTATTTTACTAACTTGTACTATAAAAATAGTATAATTTAAAATAGTAGTCAAGTCTACTATGTCCTTACCTGTTCGCGAATAAAAAAAACTCGATAACAGTTAAATCCGATAAATTTTGTAAAAAAATCGGATTTGTTATATCTGAGCTTTTGAATTATAACAAGTTCAGTTTTTATGAAGAAGATATTTTTTACAATTTATAACCTCCCTAAGAGCAAAAAAAAAGATGGTTTGTGATGTTCAATCGGTTTTCGTATTACACATGGTACTTCGGATGCTGTATTACTTATAAAATGAGTAGTGTCACATCATTTAAACAGTGAATATGTAAACGGTGAATTGATATAGGTATTTGTAAAATAAATTTAAATTTGTACAAAAAATTGCTATTTTTCTTTAGTGCCTATTTACTGACCCATATATTAACGCACAGACTAAACCGCTAGACCTAGAAATATGAAATGTGTTCTTTGTAATGTATAGGTATGTACTAAAACGGTTTTTCCTAACTTCAACCCTAGAGTAGGAAAATGAATGTTCAAATTACAATTAATCTTTTATCTCTAAGTCGGCAGACTCGAAATTTTGTACATATACTGGAGGGGGAATAACATTAATATTATATAAAAAAAAAATACTAGACTAGCAAAAATATATACGTGAATATATCAGTTCAAAGTTTTAAAAATGTTATTCATTTATATAAACTATGATCTTTTTACAGGGTGATTAGAACAATATAATATTTCAAAATATTGAGATTTAACGCAGAGAAAAAATAAAAATGTTTCCAGTACGTTTGATTAATCTAAGGAAATAAACTACTATCTTTAAAATAAATTTATCTACGTTGTATACGTAATTATTGAAGTATTTTTACTGATATGAAATATTTGTTGATTTAAAAAAAATCTTCCATTTTACACACTGCAAGATGGTTTATTTACGAACATTTTTTTTTTTTTTTAACAATTTGCAAAAACATAAGTATTTTAAAATAAAATATATTATTTAATCGATACAGTATCGAATGGCACTTCATAGATACAGTAATGAAGATTGCGCACTAATGTTTACTATAACATAGCTGGCACTGTATAAATTAATGGACACCATTACTTTAAAATTCAGTTTTTATTTAATCAATGACTTCCAAGACTAGGTACTATAGCGACTTCTTACATTAGCTATTTAAAAAGTTTGAAGTAGCTGTTAACGATTTGTATAACAAATAGTGTCTATACAAAATTTGAATTTGCATATGTCCGTGGGTCTAGAGTTCCAGAAAGATGAAATGCCATAAAATGTTGACAGCCACGATCATCATTAGAGAACAGCATATGTTTTTCTGCATTATACAAGATAGATTATTAATCGTCATTGAAAATAATAAATTAAAAAATCGCATTTATATAAAAGCTATTAAGAGAGTGACGGTTTATTATCGGATTTCAACAGCACAAAGTTCTAGTTAGCGTTTAGTTGAGCATTTCAGCGTCCGGCTTCGTTCATGCCCTTTGGAAGAGCGAGCAAGGAGTTGATAAGGTCGGCATTACGTTTCCATGTGCGATATTTAGTGTCTATTTGGGCGTTAGTTTGAATAACAAGCCTTCCACCTATGTCGTCCTTGTTGCTATACGCGTTTACCATTGCATGTATGTGATGTATGTACTGAAATTAAAAAATAATAAGTAAAATGTATGCCTATGGAGATATCTACCTGCCTCCGTGACACTGTGGTTTACCTGCTTGCCTTGTAACGCGGAGGTCCCGAGTTCGATTCCCGGGCATCAAGAGTAGTGGAGTCTGTATGGTGGAAGGGTTTTTCAAACCCACCTGCCTATCGATCACCCCCAATGTCAATCTGCCGCCATAACATTATTGCTCTGTTTCCGTCGGTCAAACATGTGAGAGCCAGATGTATTCTTTTTTTTTTACGTGAAAAAATGCGTTACGCATACCGCCCGACCAGGGGAGATCCAGGGCAGTTATGTGGGACTCTCCGATAATGAAGCTCCCGACATACCCACTAAAACTTCACGGTGTTCCGACACACGCCAATTGGCGGGGCCGCGGGCACGCGGTTGCATTCTTCGGCGGCCCCGTCGGCGTTTGCTCGCGAGAGCTCGCCGTTGGGCGGGGGCTAATTTAGCCCATCCGCTCTCCGGAGAGCAAAGTGTTCGGAACGCGACTCTTCACCCTTGCTAGATGTATTCTGGGCGAACACGCTTCATCATCTACGGCCTCATTGTCACAAAACATCAGATGAAATCGAGGCCAAGTGTTAACCATAATCGATAAAAAAGTTAATTAAAATAAGTACGACGCCAGACAGGCCATTTATTCTCGATTCATATTTATTTCCATGCAAACATACATAACCCCTTTTTAGCAATCTGTTACATAATTATTTCGATAAGAATTAAAAAATAAAGTTATAAAATTGGTCATATATTAATAAAAAAATTAATACATGATTGTTATTAACTGGAAAAAATATTAGTAAACGATTAACATTTAAATTATTATAAGTATTGAAATTCTGTACAATAATAATCATTAATATGTTAACTAGTGATTATTACGTATTACGAGTTTCACAAACCCAAAACTTAACAAAGTTTGATAGTGGATTGCATTAACATAAATCTATACATGTAAATTTACGCTCGTACACAGTTTACTCTTTCCCATGTCATATAATCTATAAGTCGGATTTTCTGGGTATCCTTTTTGAAAATCAGCAACTTTTTAATAGTTGATTCTATGAGGCAGTTTATTCGTTTAGCAACTCTATTACTGTTATGCAAATATGTTTTTGTAACTATCATCTACTTAAAATTAACATTCTTTTTTACTTTCGTTACATTTTCACCACTTCAGATAACGATAACATATTTCTGCACGGAAATTAAATGGGCGCCATTATTTTCTCATTATCCTGATAACTTCGCCATCAGGCATAACAATATTAATGCGTTGTTCGAAAAAAGTATCCAGAATAAAAAGGTACCTACATAATTAATTAACCGTCGTTATTTAAATTATACATTACACTTAAAATTTATATTACACATGTCGTTAGAAACAAATCTAGGAAAATTGGTTTTTAACCTAAATGTAAAAATTTACATATTCACAATATAATTTATTGTATTGAACATTTATTATCTATTGTGGCATGTCGCAGTCAAAAATCGTTTTTTAATTATTTAAATGTAAAAAAGACGCCATTTTGCTGCAACTTTTTATAATATTAATCTAAATTATAAATTTAATATTTACTTATTTCAAATTTTGATTCAGTAGCAAAGTTTCTGTAATACCTGTTCATCAGTAACGTATGGTATTAATCCTTGTATTTCACTGTTAATGAGGTTTGGTCGAAAGTTTACTCTATTAGTCTTCATGTCATAAGCAGTAAGTTCTGGTACAAAAATTAATATCATCATACATACCGAGACTTGCCATGCTGTTCTCATTCTGAAACTGTTTAATATTGTATTATGTAATGAGATTTTGCCGTTTTAAGTTCATACAAAAGCAGAGCGTTCGAGAGAAAGAGCGGACGTTTTTAGAGGACAATTGGTGTCTGTAGTTTGTTAGTGAATTCATTTATATTTGTTGCAAGAATCTGATTATACTCTACATTATAAGTATTTTTTCAATTGTTCAGCGCAATGAAACTTTTTAAAACATTTAAAAAAACTAAAAGTACAAATTAAATATGGTAAGAAATTAACTACTAGAACTATAACAAATTTGTATGTACTGTAAATTGCTTAAACCTTTAACACAATTTATGCATTACCTTAGTCAAAAATGAAAACCTGTTATTTAATATTGGCGCGGAAAGACAAATTTGTTAACACTTGTAGCAGAGGTAGTGGACGAATGAAAACGGAGTGGACGTCGTACCCGTCGAGCTGTGGTGGGTGGATAAGGTAATCTGGGGTTGGGGAGGCGGACCTCCTCCACAGAGCGTTCGGGCGGAAGCGTGTTGCCCGTAGAACAGTGCACTCGACAGGCACAGTCCCTCCCTCTACACTCTGGTTTGACGTCTCGCAAATATTTTCATAAATATAAATTTATATTTACTTATTTAAATATAGCCTTTCAGCTTTACCCCGTGTATGGAAAAGGTTAATTTTAAACTTACGAAATTTGTTGATAAATATACAACTGATGTTTCATACTAATATAGAACTGTATTTTGTTAAGCACTATGTTTCATTTTATATTTTAGTTTAATCAAATTTGCTAACAACTTTTAATAGTATAAAACGATTACAATATATAGTTTTCTGGAGGCCGTTTAGGCAGCCATTATTTCAGCATTTATTGCTATTTACAATAAGGCGACAACCGTCGATGATGAGTTTTCTGTACAAATTATTCGTTGCTTTGTCATATGAGGTAGAAAAACAATTGCCTTGGTTATTTGTTATATATGTATAAACATCCTTTCAAAATCATTGTCGGTTGGTTCTCTAACTTAATATAAAACTGTAAAATTAGAAGGCTTATACGTAATAAGATTGATTATGATACTGCCTTATTCGTAAAAATGCGTTAAAATGTTATTATATTAAAAATCGATTGAGAATAGTAAGTATAAGGAACAGTTGAATATCAAATACTACCCTCCTTACTACATGTGTAAGTAGAAGTATTTCATGTTGTTGACTCTAAGACTTCTCAGTGGCATTTCTTAAGAGAAGCTTATCTACAGCCGTGGGATGCAAGAGGCAGATTGTGATGATTATATTAAAACAGATATGTTTAAATTAAATACTTTAAAAGCATGTCATTAAGTACGATAAATAATATAATCAAAAAGTAATGATAAACGGATATGTCTAATAAAGATAAAAATCCAAAAAAAAATTTTTCTCTTCTTCGGTGCTTCACTACTTCCCAGCTAAAAAATCGTATAAAGAGGACATTATTTGCAGGAGCTACATTCGAGCTCGCGGATCACCGGATCCGCGGG
>DWQX01001273.1:0-29642 GCA_018245475.1 Pharmacophagus antenor | reverse complement strand
ATTAGGAATAGGGGGTGGGGGGTGGGTGTTAGTTTTATTTATTGAAATTTCACTAAGTAGACGAATTTAAAAATTAATACATACACT
The DNA here is from genome assembly GCA_018245475.1 of Pharmacophagus antenor. NCBI lineage: Eukaryota > Metazoa > Arthropoda > Insecta > Lepidoptera > Papilionidae > Pharmacophagus > Pharmacophagus antenor. The sequence continues at coordinate 29,555 of DWQX01001273.1, read as the reverse complement.
ACAAAGGGTTTAAGCTTTATTATTAAATAAAAAAATATTATTGTACTGTACAAAGCTTGTTTTCTACGACTTTCCATCCTACGCAACATCGTGCGCTGGTTCAGCAGTCTCGATACAATTAATAATACCTCCTGTTATTTTCTATCGCCACTGCTCCGCTGTATCCATTACTTTTTGCCCACTCTTAATCAATTTCCGTCGCGATCCGTGCCCTACGCCGCGGCACCCACTTGTCTCATAATCATCTATCGTAGTTTGTTGTAATGTTTATACATGTATGTTCAGATAATAACTGAGTGTATTATCAGGTAATCTATTTTAATTTAATACGTCAATTGATGAAACGGCTACAATGTCGTAAATAAATCATTGGTATCGTATAATGTTCATCTACATTATGCGCGTAATGTATAATACGTATAGCGTGATTTCGTTTAAATTTTAATAAAGCAACATTGTCTATATCTGAAGTTGCTGCACGAACATTATTCGTTGTTTAAATATGTTTTTTTTTTAAATATTAGACAAATATAATACATTATTATTGACATTGATATAGAAAAAACTTGCGTATTACTGATAAGATTTCATGTTATGTTACGAAGGTGGTTACTATCAATAATTAAAATAAATTCGAATGTTATAAGAAATACCAAAAAAAAGTATGCTCAATCAACAACTAACTTATAAAACATTTTATATATGTTTTACGGTGTAATTGGTGGCCGTAAAAATTATACAACCATTACATCAAAATTTATTCTATACAATTTTCCTAATAAATATCAATGGCTCATTAAATTTATTTATCCAATAAGAGGATATAAAATAAAGCTGTAAATCCATATAACATAGCTTAAGTCAGAATACCACATTACTTTTGATTAGGTCTTTGATCTCTTTTATTCACGGCACATAAAACTGCCCGCTGCGCCATACTAAAAAGTTTAAGTTTATCAACTTTACTTTTCACTTATAGCTAGAATCCGTCTTAACAATTACAGTTAACCATACGAAAATGAAAATGTAATCATATCTGCATGCACTTCACTATCAATTAGGTCTTGTATTATCTAAAATCTATGTTTCTTTTACATCGTTAATACAATTGTCCTTATGCTATCCCATCTAGACAAGTTCACCAACAATAACTAGTTATTACCGTAAAAATAATAATGAGTAGGTAGTGTTAGTTTGCACCATATACAGGTACAGGGGCGGTAATTACCAGGACCATTGATGTAACACAGCATCGACTGACAGTTCAATTACATACTAAGACACAACTCGATTACTTCGAACGCGTTTATCCAAGTAACGCTACAGCTTACTTAAGCAGTAAGCGCGGTAGGAATTTTAACGCGCGAAGGTTATAGGTTCTGGTGGCAACATTATCCTACGCTCTGCTCGTGCCGCCGCCTTTATTGCCCGAGTGATCTCCCGTTGACTCGGAAATCACCGGAACCTCACCGGAGGCGACTTGAATGTTTTATCGATTATTCTTGTCTACAGACGTCTCCTAGGGGAATTTTTATACTCATACTTATATATTACATTTACTTACTATATAACACTCTCTCGAAGAATTATCATTCATGTGATTCTCCTTGGCGCAGTGCCTCCATCTTGACTGCCTCCGTGTCGTAGTAGTTTACCCGCTTGCCTTGTAATGCGGACCTCACACGTTTGATTCCCGGGCTACAGGAGTCGTGACCTCTCTCGGTGGTGGTAGAGTTTTTCGAACCTCTGTAGCTAGCTACCACCCTCAACGTCAATGCGCCGCCATAACAGCGTTGGTGTGTTCCGGCAGTCATACGTGTGAAAGCCAAATTTATTCTGGGTGAATACGATTTACCATCTAAGGCCTTATTGTCACTTAATATCAGTTGAAATCGAAGCCAAGTGTTTGCTCATAACCCATAAAAAATTTACAAAAAGCGTGTATATGTAAGCTCTATAAACTTAACAAAAGTGTACAATAAATATTTTTTATATATACAACAAAAATATAAATACACTGTGAACGTATATTCTGTTTGATCGGATGCTAGAGGCTTAATGATAGTATTATACTTTTATACTTACAGAAATAATTGCATCGAAATCGTGTCGAGTTATAGCCGGTAACTTTTATTCGCGTTATATCAGATGTATAAAAACTGAAAACGTGCTATTTTATAGGCAAACAAAACTATAACTCAGGACCAAAACCAGTCTAAGTGGAAGATGTACGGCGTAAACAAATACCAAGCGATACCTAAAGCAGAACAGGACCGCCGTTTATTGTCACAATAATGATGTCACACGTCTAATATAGTTTGTCTACTTAGGAAGATAACGCCCGGGTTATTAACCTCCCAGTCGCCTCTTTGTGACTGACCGGGCATCGCATGACAGAATACAATGTGAGCATTCAGCAGTGCGTCTGTTTGAAAGCCAAAAGTCCTCGAACGGTACGCCGGGGGGTTCACGGCCTACGCTTTTGTATTAGGTTTCGAGCCGAAATTGCGATGTGCATCGTCGTGGAGTTTGTCCGCAGTAGGCACTGGTGATCGGACACAAATATTAAGATTTTTAAAATATTTCCCATTACTAAAGTTACTGTGAAATCAGGATTTGCTTCTAAATCGCCTGTACAAGTCGTATGACTTGCGTACGTTATGACTTTAATTTAAGTGCTCAATACATTGCGAATATTTTTGACAATAATAATTTTATCTCAATTAGTTTCACGACGAAGTTAGCTATCTGCGATAATGTAATACATAGATATGGCGTTAGTTGAAATGTACATTATGTATACATATTGCTATAAATACTGGATTCCAAATCATATATTCAATCAAGCTACACTATTTACTATACATTTTATTTGCTACAATTTTTTCTTTAGTTCCTGTTACATCTATTACTTTAGTTATGTTTCAAAATATTTACATAATATCTCAAACTTATTGCTATTCAAATATTAAGCTGTACATATAATGCCGTTACAGTAATCTTACACTGATCTCGTATCACGGTGTCAATGAACAAACAGCCCACATATCGCCACATTATCGAACAGGATGCATTTCTTTTAATCGCGTCTCGAAATGGAATACAACGATTTAATGCAATAAGTTATCCAATTAGTTGCAATTACGGAACCGTTGCCGCGGAATTGTAATTGTTGGCGAGCCGATGACGTACGTCGACCGATGTACTCACTCTAACATACAAGAGCCTCCGCGCCGCGCCGCACGAATCGACCGCGTGTAGGTGGACAATGTCTAGTGAAGCGCCCCAAGCTCTCTGACTATTATTATCCTCTCTTTAATATTATCAAATCCTTAAACTATCAAATGCTTATAACAAAAATTTTATACCTGCAATTAATGGAAATAAAACGGAAATTATGTACAAGTGAAAATAAATGTTTTATATTTTTTCATTATATGTTAATTTTCTTTTATAAACTTTAAACGATTTATATGGAGATGTACTGTTTTTAATGTTAAAAAAATCGTTAAAAATAATCAACTGAAATAAGCAGGTGCAAAATCAACATTGTCTACGTTCCCATCCTTAAGCTTTCTTCAAAGTATGTTACTTCAAACAAAAAAATATATAATCAGAATTGGATTACCTGAAAAAGGTTTTCATGATCACAAATAAAATAATTAGAATAAAAAGCACAAAATGGGGAAACTCATTTTGTTCAGTCAAACTACTGCACACAATTATTTTTGACCGCCTCCGTGGTTAAGAGGTTTATCCGCTTGGTTTGTAACGCAAAAGTCCCGGGTTCGTTTCCCAGGCCGCAGGAGTAATATAATCTAGATGTTGATAGGGTTTTTTAAACCCGCCTGGCTAGCTACCACCCCCTAATGTCAATCTGCCGCTATAACAGCATTGCCGAGTTCCGGCAGTCATACGTGTGAGAGCCAGATGTATTCTGAGTGAACACGCTTCACCATCTCGGCCTCATTGTCTCTTAACACTAGCTGAAATCGAGGCCAAATATTAGCCCATAACAAATAAAAAAAATATATTTATAATTATGAATTTCATAAATAGCTAATTACCAAAGATGACTCCTACAAATTTTTTTGGGCAGCTTTTTCTATCAATACGAATCGCACACAGCGTAGCGTACAGTTCATTAAACTCGCGCTTTCCGTAATTACACGGAGAAATGACATTTCAGGGCAATTAGTCGTCGTTTATCTGAATTCACTTACAAAATACGATAACTCGATTCTGATTTATCGTTTTCTTTTTAATTAATTTCATCCTAATCGATACAGCATTATCGCGTCTAATAAATTAACGAACCGATTATTAATCGACTTTAGCCGTGAATTGATCAATACTCTTTTTTGCCGACGTTAAGTTATAATTATAACGTTACCTGAAATAAATTTAGTTTCTTTTGAATTACGTCTGGCGTCGGTATTAAGGATATTTACCTCTTATAAAATGAAGGACGATATTCGTTTTGAGAAAATGATTTTTTGAAATGGCACCCACGTGTAAGTAATCAATAATGAAACATAATTTTTTTCTTAAAAATATATCATTATTGTAATACTTTAAAAAAAATATGTGTTCTAACAGTACGAGATTCTTAAAAAAAGTAACAAAATTTACTAAAATAACTATTTGTTATATAAACAATATTACAATAACTGTGCCTCATAAAAAACAATTTGAAAAAAAAATCGATCGTAGTCGTATACAGATTAGCTACGAATCGATTTTTTCACGGTATAATGCTAATATAATTGCTAATTTACATTTAGCTAACAACATTTATTTACCATAACGTATACATAGAGACCTCTGCTTCCATTTTATCCCTGTCTAGGTTACGTCAGAGCTACATGTGTTTTTCCTCCATGCACTTCTATCACGTATAATCTCAGTTATAACGCTTTTTACATTCCTATCATTTATCACACAATCAATCCATACATTCTTCGGCCTTTAACTAACTTTTGTATCCATACACTTGCATATTTAAAACCGTCGTTATCACATGACGTTTCGTGAAATGTCCATACCACGCTAGTCTATTATACCTTAACTTTTCTCTTATTGGTGCGATTTTCATAGTTCCCTTTATGTACTCACACATGAATCATCAATTTAAGGTCGTTAGACCCAATTGATGCTCAACTATTAAAAAGGGTATCACTATTTTTGTTTCATAGTTTACTTACGTGCTACTAACAAACTTTCCTGTATAATACACATTTAAGTATCACATTACAAAAACCTTGAAACTAAATGAATAGTACTAAAAAGCACATCACTACTTTTGTCGTATAGTTCACTTCGACGCCCTTGCAGGTTAATTAATTAACAAGTGATCCACGAGCCAGGGCGTTCTGGAACGAAACATCGGCCCACATACACGCGACTTGCGGCCTGCGCTACGAATTACATTCTAGAAAAGTGTTTCGCAATCATTTGACTTTTTTTTTCGTATTTTATTTCGAATTTTATTACGTTTTTATTGATTACTGTCAAATTCTTTCGCAAGATATAACGATGTTTAATAAATTTCCTCATATACATAATTTATATCCGAGACGATTAATTTATTTAATGATACATATTTTCTAACTTTTCTAATAGGATGTAACATACATAACAAACACCTCGTAAGCTCACGGGAATAAAAATTAATCTTAGATAAATTTTAAATTGTTTCACCGTATTATGTTGTCCGGTCGTCGAACTTTGGTTGGCAACGTTAAAACCATTCGTTTTCTTGACCTCACTGTTCGTTGTGCGTTGTTCATTAACAGTACCGTGAAATTTTAAATGTTATTGAATAGAAAATAATGCATCTATGCTTACTAATAATGTTCATATTTTTTTTGTTTCAGGTATGGACACTAACATGAACTTGAAATGAAAATTAACGAAAAGTAAAAACTTTATATATTTTGGAGGCAGTATCTTAAATTAGGAATAGCAACTATTATACGGGTAGATTTTAACATGCTGTTCAATTATTATAGTCTATCTTTTACGCAAATATTAGAGAAAAATGGCGGGATTATATTTATTATAATTCATTATATATTTTCTTGATTTTGCTTGTAAAGGGACTTAATAAGAATGTTTGTTAGTCTTGTGCAAACATGGAATACGGTACCTGTGTATGTTTGCAATGATGTGATATAAAGTATAAAATAAATACTTTATATTACATTATACGTAAAAAAATAACATTATCAATATTCCATTATCACTCGGGCATTTGTGTACCGGAATACTCAATATATTCAATTCCCGCAGTATATTCAATCAGCGTTTATTCGGAAATATTTATGTAAACTTTTATAAAAAACACTTATTTAATATTCTAATTCTAACCTACAAAAAAACATTACAATACTTTTGCCAATCGAGATATACGTTATCCTTTAGTGTGTCAATAAAAAAAAAACAACATTTAAACGAACGTACATCTTTCAATATTTATATTACGTATTAATGAAATTCATAAATGTACAAACTTCACCAAAAAAAAGCAACAACAAAAGACGTTTAACGCAATAATGAGCGTCAAAGAGAATTATTTGAATAACAATGAGCTCTACGAAGTCTGTTCAGTGTTAAGCTAACTCGTCCGCTTATCGGAAGGACCCGTTCACAGTAGCGGCGCGGGTGACAGCACCAGTGAATAAGAAATTACTTTCCCTATGAAATCTACGTTCAATAGTGTTTATTGTTTAGTTTAAATTATAAAAAAATATGCGTATGTGACGACCGCCACGATTCGCATCAATCCAACAAAAGGAATAGTGTAACTTACCGATTAAAAGCGTACCCTTGAGTTTCGTTCCTACTTTTTCTCAAGAGAGTCTACGTTTTTGAAACTACCGTTAACATTTGACCATTACAAAGCGCGTGGGGAGCTCTAATTGAACAAAGCATATTTTGAATTTCATTCAGAGAGGAAATTCAGAGGCTTCTCTATTAGATATTATTGTAGATTTATACATTTTTTTTTTCATGAATTAAATCGAATCATGTGTCCGCAGATTTTTTTCACACAATAGACTTCATACTTATAATTTTTCTAAACCTATGCAAGGGCCAATCTGGGATTTTAGTATAAATGCATGCTCCCGACCCTTCAAATTTCAATTTCAAATAAGGATTAATATTATTATGGATATCTTGAAAGAAATTTAAATATAAATATTTACGTTAACCGAACGAAGCTCGTTGTGAACGCGCCCCGGGGCCTCGTCTCAACTTGACCCCGGATTCGTTGAAAGGCCCCGGCCGGTTCACAGTCTGAGCACGATCCTCACTTTCACTAGCTGAACCATCAATCTCGACTGTCGCGCGTTACGAAAATATGTTTGGACGCGTTAGTGGAGGCGTCTGTTTTCGGACTTCTAATAGTGGCACTGGACTCCGACGGGCTTGGGTTTTGGCAAGATTTATATCAATCGCTTCCAAGAATCATTTAGATAATTAAAAAATCGAAACGAAAGTATTTTATACCGCCTACGTGTTAACAACGTCAATTTATTTACAAACACATCTAAAATCTGGCTTTTAATATGTTGTGTTACACGGAATGGCCATTATATTTATTGTTTTTAAATCATCTAAAGGGAGACGCTTTATTATTCGACTCGTACATATTGGTACGATTTCGATGATATTTTTTTTTTGTATGTAATTGCACAAAATTTGGATTCATGAATATTGAAAAATAAATTCCAAGGGTGGACCAGAAAATGACATTGACTCGTTTATAAAAAACAAATTTGCAACCCAAATTAATCATTTTGGTGAAAATTTGGTTTTCCTTTAGTTTATTTATAATCATGTCTTTTTAGTATTATTAATATTGTAACTTTCGCACAACTGTTAAAATCTTTCTAAACATTCACCTTTATGCTAATGCTTTTACATCGGGCGGTAACGTTACTAAATTAAGACATTTAGGTGATAACATTATATCAATTAGCATATACGATTGAGTAATTAATTTTTTTTGTAACATTATAAAATTTAATGTGGAACCGAAAATATCAAGAGTCCAAACATACTTTCAAGGATCTTTAATATATTCAACTCTGTTCAACATTTGTATTATAATCCTATTAAGATCGTAAACTGTTTCTTGTTAGCCTTCTTCATCTTACTTGCGAGGTGTCATCTAGAGTTTTATCTGTTGTCATCCAGAACACATAAAACCTTGTATTCTCTTGTATACAATAAAAATACGAAATCAATTATTATGGTCGTGAAGCACTGGCCTAACATTTTTAAATCGAGTCCAACAGAATAAGTATTTACTTGGTTTATCTAGATCAGTGCTAACAATTTTTCTGTACTTAATTCAAAAATTGTGCAATTTTTTACAAAAATAACAATTTTACTTTAAACCCAATATAATGAATTCGTGTTTTTAGTACTGGTCAATTCTAGTATTTCTTTCTAATATTTATGTGATTTTAGAAGACATCTATCTGCTTATTTTTTTTTAATTATCCGTATCAGTATATTATCCAGTCGGGAAGAACCGTACATGTATGTGACGCGACCGTCAGTACAAAAATTGTTAATAAATTGAGAAACAAACGGCACGACGACGCATGATGAATTGTTTTGCAATTCCAATAACAAAACTATGAAATGCATCATTTGCATCAGAATGCAACGAGCGCGCCGTAAATCAAGTTGGGCGTCAAAAATTTGAATAGTAACAAATTTCTTCCGACGGATGCTCGTGTGTCGGTATTTCGATTCGAATGATGGAAACGTTCGCGTGACCACAATCGGCCGCCGCCGCCTATTAAGACATTCCTGACGTGTCGCCACACCGTCGGGATGTATTAACACGTTCCCTACCACTGAAATTACCTACGAAAATATTTTCGATCATATGTTATCTAAAATAATAACTTTAAGCTTAAAATAATTACATACAACTTTAACCCAAATGAAAATATACTTAAATTGTCAATTGTCGAATTGAACATTTTCAAATTGAACATTGTCAAATTGTATTCTGTATGCGCTTCACTAGACTGCGAGGGAAAATATTCAAAAAAACACTCTGGCAAGGAACGTGTTAAACAATGTACAAATAGTTGTTTATAATATTTATTGTACGAACAACTCGCGGCAGCACATCGCCCTTGTACATCGTGTAAGCTGAAACAATCAAAAACAAAAAAAAAAATATTGCTAATTTCAGCATTTTAATCGAGTTGCAAGTCAGTCGTAATAGTTTCGATTAAAACAGCGGAAATGAATCAATCATTTTTTGTTAATTCGAATCTTGGAGTTACCTAAAGTAACGGATCGCGAAGTCGATCAACAAATTGGATCGATAAATGATATAGGTTGAATGTAGTTCAAATCACACTAAAGGACCAGCAGGAGAACATTTTTGTTGCGGTGCTAAAATATAATGTGTGCTCGCAACCAATCCAAATGGTTCCACCAATTGAAAATAGAAATTGTAAGCTTCTAACTTCGCTGAAGCATGCTCTTTTATCGACAATGGGCTAACACTCAACCCTTAATTTCACACGATGTTGTGACGAATACGCTGTAGGCTCCAGGCTATTTGAGCTCTCGTATGTATGTCTGCCTGAATACGGCAATGCTGTAATGGCAACAGATTGACATTGAGGATTGAAGCTAGTTGGAATGGGAATTCGAAAGATATTACCCCAATCCCAACTCCAGTAATAGTCTTAAAATCGCAGTTTGAACCGCCGCGCCTCAAGGCAAGCGGTCAACCACAGAGGCAAGTTATGTTTAGGTCAATTACTAATCAGATATGAGAACTTGCCATTCTATCACATTCGGCCTTATTACTTCTACCGCGATGTCATGTTCGATGTGTTAAAAGTTAATTAGCCACGTCTAGGAGCCGTTATAATTGACCCCGGTGAAAGGTCAACAGGTGAGAGTGGTTGTAGATTTGTTTTGACGCGGTGTCAGAGTTTGTGCCTATTTGTGGGGAATGCGGTTTGGTTTATGAAAGAGAAATTACCACATGCGAAAGTCACTTTCGACTCATTTGTAAAAAACATGTATTTTAATTGTGTACTGTACTCTGTAGGTTCCTCTGCGGAGGCATCCATTACTTGTGCGGCAATTTTGTAGTCTCTACTGTGAAGCCAAATGTTTTTAGCACGATTAAGCTTAAAACGTCACGGTATCGTTGGCGTTGACAACTGTTATCTGTAGTTAAAACTTGCTCAGTCTATACTGTTAAATATTTGGTGTGTATATAATATATAATAGTAACAGATGGTGCTAGTTGTCATTAAAACATCATACATCGTTTTCTGTTAAAGCGCGTTTTAAAATACCAATTCAAAATCACCGGTTGCTTGATTACATCGACCCCAGAAGATGTAGTTGCCTATAGTTTAGTGTTGAACAGAACATGAATATACGTTTTCTTTTTGTAGTAGGCAGCGATACGAAAACTTTTAAAGTGCTAAATGGTTAAAAGACGTAATAGTTTAAAATCTTATCACAGCAAGGTTTTTTTTTTGTGTGTTTGATAATATTTATATAAATATAGTAATAAATAATACGTAAACATACATTTTTCGATTCACAGTAAGTAGACACAGAGTTATTCATACTCACCAAAATAGAGATATCCCATTAACACTAATTGATTAATCTTCATTTCCAGTTTCAAAAACCACTCGCTAATCAAAGCACATTATAGCATATAATTAAGATAATATTATTACGGTCTTAGGAAAACAAATTTGCACGTGTCTTGTGACGAGTCTTCTTAAAGCGATTGCTTTCAACGACTCATCCATAGGTCGATGGCTTGTGTGATTTCAGATCACATTTTGATAGTGAACAGAGATGAAAATTATTTTCAATCTCACGCTGATATGTATATAATAAGCTTATTTTTTAAACGAGATATGAGATTATACACAGTATTGTATATAATTTACTTATATATAAAGGGGTTGTTCTTTGTTGCTTGATGTTTCATAGTTAATACCACTATTATTCACCATCAATTCACATCGTTGTTTTACCATCGGACTTATAGATTAAGGCAACATTCAATCATAACCCCCTTGTTGTCGATATTTTGTTCTTTAGGTCAAAGTGTTTCGCTTCATATTTCATAATTCAAACAGCGTAATACAACGAGTGTTCCCGTCTAAAAAATTACGTAAGGGTCTTTAATGAAAAACCGTGCCCCGTCGTGATCTGGGAGCGTGAAAGGGAATTTTGGTGATAAGACATGAAAGTTCACCATGACGTCACGAGGTCGCGCTGGGGAGACGTACTTAAAAAATGCATAATGTCTATTAAATATCTTTGTCGCGTTTTTAGTTTATGTCTGTACCACCAAGATGGCAAAGAAGCGTGTGTTCTCTCTTATTTATAAAACACCAAGCGCAATAAATGCAATAAGCTATTTAACTTAGCGGTTTGTAAGCGCTGAACCCGGTCTACATGTGTTGACCTTTTCCTCGTTATCATGAAGCTATAAACTATATTAATGATAAATTAATATAGCTTGCTTATTTAGTCTAGCGCCACGAATTATGACCCATTTCTTTATCGTAGCTGACGCGCGCGTGACACAGAAATGCAATGAAAATACCCGCAAATCAGTTGCTCATGTTTGGATGATTGTATTACGATTTTTTGTTATATGAAATTTATCATAAAATATAATTTTCTTGGCCTGGATGCATCTCAATGGACAATGTCGGACACATATTTAAAAAGAGGAATAATAAACGTAATATGCTAAAGATACGAGTAATGTATGAGCGATTTTTCTTTTTATTTTATTTTTTTAAATAAATGACCGAATGTGTATATATATATTGTGTGATTATTTGTCTAAACAAACGAGGCTGAAATCTGTAATGGGAGTCTATTCGCTTATCCACTATAAATGCCATACTCACTCGTACGGGAAGACTAATAAAATTAAACCATAAAACTGTTAAGAGTTAATAGTATAATACTGTTTATTTAATCCTTCAAAATAGTTGATTCGGTAAATCATTTACAGCCCTTAAACGTATTCTGCATTGACTTAGATTTTATAATAATTACTAGTTCTACTTGAAAGACAGTATCTTGCTGTCTTGCACGTTTAAATTTTATATATCTTAAATAGATGGTGTAGTAATTATGACCTGAAATGGCTAAACAGCAGGCTTATGTACTTGGTCAGTAACGGATCACCATGCATTCCGTAAAGCGGGGCCGCTACATGCGGAAAGCGCAGGATCGACTGGTGTGGATATCCTCAGGAGAGGCTGGACAGCAGTGGGCGTCTATCGGATGATTATGATCATTATCAAATTATACAATAATGAAGTTAAATCTGAGTGATGAAGGAAAAGATCATGTTTATTACGTATTTTACTTTCCCATAGGCATACCATTGGTTGAAGTTTCATCCACTGGTAAGATGTAATAAAATTTTATTGAAAACATTATCAAAATAAAAACGTTCTATGTCTATTTTTTTAATGATGATTATTTTCGGTAATTAGCCTTATCAAACATTAGATAATTTACTTTCATGTAGGATACGGTACAACGATTTTTTGTTTGAATTTATCTTTATTCGTAGCACACGAAGTATTTTCGTTTATGTAAATAATAAATGAAATGAAATTAAACGGATTGCACGTGACGTAGATGACGCTTTCATGAGATGCTCTCGATATTTACTCACGAGTAATGCCGTGAAATGTGACTCGAACGCAAACGGCGGCGCCGACCCACTGCCGCTAATCCGATTTCACTATTTTCACTAATGCAATCGTAATTCAGAATCGAACTTATTCGAGAGTACAATCGCTCCACTTTCTATTCATGATCATGCTATCAGCCGACTCGTTTCTGGATTCTTTCTTCCTTCCATAAATTTATAATGCACTGGCGAGATTTATAGAAGTGAAGTAAGCTAATTTCATTGCTTCCATTACGCATTATTCTCCAAACTGCCCCGTACATTGACCAATAATAGACCGGGAAGTGTTTGAAAATAGTATTTAATAATTCTCAGTCGTTCGTACGTCTTAGAAACGTTGAATTGTCATGGTATTATTTATCTTAATGTAGCGTAGCCAAAACGTACAAGGTTGAATATATTATTAGACAGAGATCTTACGATTGGTTGCTCTATGAGTTTGTTTTCAACTTGTGGATTCTATAATAGGCGACGACTAGAAAAATTAAACAATATCATTTAAATGCTTAACAATTATGTCATACTATTTCATGCCCGCCCGCTTCTGTGGGTATTTAATAAACTTTTGAATTAAATCATTAAATATATCATTTATAAAACTAATCGGTTTATTTTGTTTGGTGGGAATACATGACAAAATAAGTACGTGGTAATTTAAAAATTAAAAACCAATTTAGTCCGTAATGAATAATTAGAGATTTATTCTATCCGGATATATCCAAGTAGTTTTATCCGAAAAAAAAACTTTCTTTTATGTGTACAAATGATTAACTATATAATTTTTTGCTGTAACTACACAAAATGAAACTAACAAAAAAAAGTAACGACAGCACATTATAAATTTCTGGGTGAATGATTGTGTATTTCTTTTGATATTTGATTACAGAATTTTGCCGATCGCTTTATTACAGACCACCTGCTGTTTCAAACGTTCCTCTGGACTTGGCCACCTGGTTAATTGCTCCCTCAAGATCTATTTAAATTTGGTGTAATTCCTATTGAATTATTCAGTTTGCCCTTAATTTATTGATGTTCTTTTTAAACAATGTAGACATCTGATCACATTGGCGTACATATAATAAATATAAGTCAAAATTTACTTTCCACAAATGTTTTGTGAGAAACCTAGTACATTAATTCTTACTCAAAAACTTTTCTTAAGCTTATAAACAATCGAATTGTGTATGAGAATAAAACATTTTTATTATCATTAAAATTATAAAAATTTTGAGCTACAGACAAAATATCAATTAGAATGGTGACTTACTATTTTAATTATATAATAATACGTTTGCCAAATTATTCGCCAAATATAAATGTTATAATTAATCGCCAAATGACCTTACGGACAACAATCTACAATAATAAAACTGTCACCGCCGCATGCCTCATTTGATTCCAATACAACAAAATAGCTCATTGTCGTCAAGCGGGTTTTTATGAACGGTCTGATCAATGACAATGTGAATTATCTACACGGGCCGATGACCGAAGCAGCGACGGGGCGGACCACCGCGGCGTGATTTAGAGCTCCTAAAAATAAGGGGGCCTGCTCTTGGCTGCGGACTACGCGGTGCGACGCGTGGTGTGTCACTATAGGCGCGGTAAAATTGTGATCTCCGTTGCCGTACTATGGCCCCGTTTGTTATATAACATCGGCCGACTGCAATACCTCATTCACAACGGACTGGTGTGCGGCAAATGCTGGTCATTATAAGAATTGACTTAAGATTGTGGAATGGAAATCATAATTTTCATTCTACAATCTTAGGGTCATAGAGAAATCTGTACAAATCTCACCTAACCGTATAATGGCCATTAGGAGAGATTTACTACGATAACCACTGACTGTTGCAGAGAGCAATTGAAGGGGTCTTCAAGTTCAGGAATTAAGAGCCATTACACAATAAATTTACTCAATCGAGACGGTGCATGCAGGAAGTGGCACCGTGTTTTCTATAGCACAGCGGGTGCCCCGCGCGTTCCGCACACTGTGAGGGTCGTCCATAATACAAAGCAGGATTTTTAGTAAAAAAAAAATCCCACGAAATGCGATCTTACGCCAATATAAAAAAAACATAGGAAAATTACCAGCATAGTTAAAGATTATCGCTGCCACGTGTCCCTCGATCTTTTTTTCCTTGCGCTTGTCTTATCACCATATCATATCACATCCGCTCGTCCATTGTCCTCGTTGAAGGACCTGTAACAGTTCTAACATGCCGAGCCCCTCCCTTTTCTCATTGTGTTCAACGTCAGTCAGTCTGATGTACGATACTAACGAGTATGTTCAACATGTAAATGAATACCAAATAAGACATTGAACTTCTTTAATGGAATTTAATTCACTAAACAGTTATAATGCTTCTGTGTTTTCCGTTTGTTACAGTATTACGATCTATGGAGATCTATTAAGTTCATGCTGTGCATAGATCGTAATAATGGATACACGTTCATATATTAAGTACTTGCCAAGTTTCAAGAAAGTCCGTTCGGCAGTTTTTATTGAATGACGGTCAAAGAAACAGACGGACAAAACATATAATGTGAATTGTTTTCACTTCTATACCCACAAGATAGTGTATATCAGTTAAAATTTTCAAAAAATATTCACTTACAGATTTGGCTCCTTTACAGTTTTATTATATGTATAAGATGATTCGCAAGTATAATCATTACTCAGAGTATCTAAATTTATAAGTCCACTTTAACCACTGTAGGTAATGTAATTTTGTGTAGTTCTATTATGTCAAGAAATATTTTTATAAATTGTATCAAACTTTAAGTTCATACTTCGTATTTATATGATATATAAGAATATCTTGAATACTTCCGAGAATCGTAGGCAAAGTTAACCCTCACATGGGTACCACATTGCTCACCGGCGGATACATGACGCGGCGGTTTACGAGGCCCTACGCCCGCCGTTTGTGACATCTGATGGTAGATTGCTCTGTTTACCGGCAGCCGTGCGCCTACGTCGGATTTAATCAACGTTTACGAGTGCCACGTATCGCGATCGTATATCTGCTGCACACGCGGTTCCCATGAACTCTGTTTGGTACAAACTTGCCCTCGCACCATCCGAAAGCAGTCAATCATCAAAAGATTCGAGGGTTGTGTCTGATGTTAGATATTTTAAGCGTCAAGCAGTTTACTTATACGTATCAAATAATATTTGAAGAGTTTATCTGAATTTGTGTCATGGGAAATTATACTTATATATATATTTTTTTACACATTAGATGCATTAATTCCATCAACTTGAAATGGTTAAGTAATTGTTTTGATAGTTATGCTGCTGTTAATAGGAGATAAAAAGTAAAAAAATAAATATATTAAAATATCATTATATCCTTATAATTTATAAAGCCAATTGCCTTAATTTTTTGGTCACGGTAATTCGTAACGTTTAGTCGCGGCACCCCGTATTCAATGTGGTAACTAAAATTACAAAGTTATATTTATTTTTTATACTTATAGTGTTTCATTGCAAACGCATATGTACTTCTCCCGGCTTTTACAACGGGTAACGTATAATTCCTTGAGTCGTTAAAGCATAACAATCAGTCAATTACCTCGACTCGACGTCCTAAATTCAATCAACAGGCATTACCACATTTATTACCAAATACGATGCACTAAGCTGTTAGGACGAGGGCGCGTGATGAGAATGCGTGCGCGCTGCCAGTGGTGGATGATATCTGCACGATCTACTCCGATTTAAGCAGCTCTCCACTGAAACGACGCCGGCAAATTGAATTCCTCAGCATCGCTGGCGCGTCGTGTCATCAAAACAAGATAAAATTAATGCCAACACCATTAGACAACGCGGCCTACATCGATCGAGTAAATAGGCCATGTAGTAATCACGACTGACGTAGGTTTATGGGCTCTGTAACTATAAAATGTCCAATCGCCGATACGATGAACAACGAAATGCGGAGTGTGTCGTTAACTAGATCCCATTAGACGGAAGTGTGGTACGGAGCGATTGTTTATGACTGGTGCATAACGACTTGTACCTTTAAATTGAACATACTGTAATCATCAAGAAAGGAATGCTGCGAGTGTTTCGGCCCAAAAGGATGAGTCGATATATAGCTCGGATTCATTTCAAATAAAATTGATGTGAACGCGCTTAGACGGAGAGAAAATTCTTTTTAATCATAAGAGAAATTTTTGCTGCTCTAACATTTTTAGTTATCCATTGCTTTTTGCAGTAATCTCTACATTAAGTGTAGTGGCGTGGTTGTAAATAAATTTTTATCATCGGTCTTTGGTATTCATTAGGCAATATCACTGCTTTTATATTTGTATATACTTGTAACACACTAATTTCACTGTATCATTGGTCTACAAAAATATGTGCAACAATCGCTTTTGTAAAATAAACGTACTTCATCACGAGAAATAAACCTTTTGTCACTGGAATATACTCATAATGCTGTTCTCTTACGGTGGATTCGTTCGCTGAGTTGTAATTTTCCGACTCATTAAACGCCGCTTGAATGCTACTAGTAAGTCGTAAAGTCTCTCCACGTGGATACGAGATATCTTTTTTTTTTTGTCTCTCGCGCCACAAGCACACATCGTTCATCATCGCACGTCCATTACCGCTGCGGCCTTGGCCGTGAACGGACGTACGGTGACAACACGCCGCTCGTTCAAACCCGGAGAAAAAACACTTGAAAAGTTTAATACTCACGATACCATAACGACTTCAGAGCATTTGTCATGATATGTAATTTATTATTTTGTTACGCCTCTTTTTTGTCGCAATATGTGAGAATTATTGTGTGAGTAAAGTTAAAAACTAAGCTATGTTGAGATTGTTTTTTTTTCTCGAAACAGTAATCGAGAAGCGTGTTTTTTTTTTAATTATGTTTGGATAAAAAAAAATTTCCTTAAATGAGATATTTTTTTCGTTGTTTTAGTTCGATTATAAGGCAACATTACTACAAATGTAGTTTAAAGGCAGATATTTGCGCCGTCGATTATTATTATACGTGCCAATTTTAAATTACACCTCTGTATGCGCATGAGTTCACGTCCGATTATAATATATGGATAAATTTAACAATAGAGCAAATAGACTGCTTCTAGTTTTATGCGTTTTACCAACCTAATGTATTCAATAAGTTGGTGGTATACATTATTGGTTTCTATCTCCTAGGAGCACATAGTTTAAACGATTGGTATGGAAACATATTCTATAATAGTGTTAGCGACGCAATGTTTTTTTTATTTATTTAATTATTAATTATTGATTTAATTATTTTAAATATGAATTTAATTAAAAGAAGAAGGTATTCCCTAAAAATGCACTAAGCGGTGTCAAATTTTTCGCCGCCTAGTCCGCTGACGACTGCCGAAGTGCGTGCATATTTACCTTCTGT
The DNA here is from genome assembly GCA_018245475.1 of Pharmacophagus antenor. Taxonomy (NCBI): domain Eukaryota; kingdom Metazoa; phylum Arthropoda; class Insecta; order Lepidoptera; family Papilionidae; genus Pharmacophagus; species Pharmacophagus antenor. The sequence continues at coordinate 11,414 of DWQX01001273.1, read as the reverse complement.
GTTTCAACCTTTCTTGTACAGTTTGCATTATTTTATATCCTTAGAATAAACTGTTATTTTACACAAACACTTGCGTTTACCTCCTTCTGCACCCCGAATCAAAGGCAGAAAACATTTACAATAGTATTTTATTTTAAAATCTATTTTCAGAAACATATTTTCCTATTGATCGTTATAAAAATTGTAAATAATACATCAGCAAAAAGTCTCTCCATAACTTAATGACCACAGTCACGCCGTCACGTCCACCGAAATGGATCATTTCAACTTTAAAATGTAGTTGACACATGATATTAATACAGATAGAAGTCGTTGGCAACAGAATCGGGCCTGCACCCCGCTGCGCCCGCCGGAGCGAGACGTCTATGCTTCGTCATAGAAAAAGTGGCTGGCCAAAATAATATAGGTGTGGTGACGTCATCTAGACAGTAATTATGGTAAAAGTCCGTGACCGCATCACGCTCGGGTGCGTCAGTGCGATTGACTTGTTCCACGCAATTGTAATCGCCATGTATTATATATTAATTATATAGCCCGTGTGGAATTTATACCTCTTATAATAACATATTATTACATAGTATGTTCAGATATTGTGACGTGGTCTGGCGTTCAATCGCGATCAATAGAAGCACTAACGTGAAGTAATGTTGACGGGACTGCGAGGTACATTTTAACCGATATAATTGTAGTCAACATTTTCTACTTTGCATTAAATCGCTCAATTACCTTTAACACATATAAGCCTGAAACTATTTTTGTCTTAGAAAGTTGCGGTTTTTTTATATATTCTTAATTATTGCCACAGTATTTCAAGAAAAATAATAAAAAAAATTAGTGTCCCTCGGAAAAGCTGGAAAATGACATCCCATATATGGGTCGGTCGGCATAACATAATATTTACTAAGATTTTAACAATGTATGGAGGCATAAATAAAAGACTTTGTTGCATAAAAGTATTATTTATTATTGTTTTAGTAACATTTAAGTTTTTGCGAACATTTTATACTGAATGGTAACTAAGGAAACACTCTTTAGGATGTAAACGTATATTACACTCCACGCAAATGTAATTGCAGTTTCTTTTACATAGTTTGCGTTTCAGAATCTTGCTATCATAGCTTATCAGGTGACCGATGTTATCATGTCGTATATTTTTAAGGTGACTTTTAGGTGCAGGACAATGTCCAAGTTTTTCACACCTTCTGCTTGTTTCCAATAAGGTTCTTGTAACAGATCTGCGAAAACCGAGGTGATCAAGTTCTCCACCATCAACACGAAACATTTGCTAAGAAATATGCAGCACCATATCAATACTATGACAAAATAAAGGCAAATACCATTTTTGCCCCTGATGCTGGTTTTGTACAGGCCCATATTCTGGTCGAAACGATCAACCCGTCCTTAATTTTCATTATATATGTTGACAATGTGTGGCTAATCAACTTGTACATATTTTTTTAAATGGTGAGAGTAACGCCTCGTTTTCAGTAAAGGCTCAACATATTCCACATTAGAGGCAACGGTAACAATACTGTTATCGTTCCATTTGCAAACAAGTATCTGTTCTTTTAAACTTGCCTTCCTAAAAATAGCTAAACTTCCACGGTCAGATGGATGGCTAGGGGCACTTGGAGACTCGATTTTCACGAACTGTACCGGTCGCTTTCAAGTTTCTATTTTTCGTTCGTGTAAAAGAGGAATAGATGTGAAATAATTATTGAAATGAGATGAATTAAGATGAAAAGTATTATTAGGGTACATGTTTTGAAGAGTATTTGCATACTGTAGTATTACACTAGCACCAAGTCCAAATTTCTTGTAAACAGCTGGTAATTGTGCGGACTGTCCTTGGTAAGGATCGAACCAAATTACATGCCCTAGACGAGTAGCCCCAACTCAATATTTGTATCCCCATCTAATTAGTTTACTGCTGATGAACTGCTTACAACTGTGACCGCCGTAGTAAGGAATCATAGCCTCGTCAATACTATGCATCTCTTCAAGGGGTGCGTTTTCTTGAAAAACAGCGCTAAGCGAGCTAAATAAAGGCGGCATTTTAGCATATTTATCACTTTCGGTTTTGCGGCCTTCTAAGGGCTGGAAACTAGGAAAATCATTTGGTCGATGTCGATTCTTCCATTCATTCGTTTCGTTTTGGACTGATGGAGGACGAATTACTGTACTACTTCTAGTTCGGCAGATGTAGATGGCCTTGGCTGTTGAAGCGGCTGTTCGATGCGAGATCTTTTCTGTAAACTAGCCAAAGAAATCTCATCTTCACTCTCCGACTCAGAATCAGTCTGATTGCCATAAGTAACTTCAGCGGTTGCACGTAAAATTGAACCAGGCAGGTTATGTATAACAATATTATCCTCTTCTCCTGAATCTTTATCAGTAACCACAGTATTAGCGTTATTTGGTGGTTCAAATGTTATGCATTCTAGGACCGGGTTATCATTATTCTCTAACTCGTTCAAAATTTCGTGTACCGATTAAGGTTTTGATCTGAAACAGGAAAAAACCAAATATTTAGTCAAAACTTTCAATGTATTATTGTTGTGCTGACAGACCCATACATGGGTTCATAGATCTTGCGGCCATATAAAAGTGACAATAAGTTATGTTTTTATTATTTCATTTTCAACGTAAACACTAAAATGATACTTAGTTTCTATTTTTACTTCTATATTTTTAAAATTATAACAATAGTATATTATAAACTTACCTTGTTGAGGACATGTACAATTTCCAATAAAAATATATTCAATCACGTGAAACACCGTTAAAATAATCAATTCATTGCGTTTCTTATCACTACAATTAACGGTTATCGACTAAACCGTCTAAAATAATGTGTAACTTGGTTTAAATAAATCAAATAATGAGTTTATGGGCTAACATAAACTCGATTTCACCTGATGGTAAGTAACGAGGAGGCCCTTGATGATGGATCTTTTTCGCCCAAATACTTCTAGCTCTCATATGTATGACTGTCGAAACACAGCAACGTTATTATGGCGGCATATTGAAATTGAGGGTGGTAGCGCTAGCCGGGCAGGCGGGTTTTAAAAACCCTACCATAATCCAGACTCCACTACTCCTGTGGCCTGGGAATTTAACCCGGGATCTCCGCGTTACAAGGCAAGCAGGTAAACCATTGCGACACAGAGGCAGTTAAAAATTGTCATATTGTTCAAAAATATACTATTGATAAACAATTGATCCAGTTGAATAAATCGTTACCTTCAAATTCTTACCTACGAGAAACAAACAGCTATACATGTAGTTATTACGAAGTGAAGCTACTTCCTACCAATTACATAAGTTGTTGAAAGTTTTACGGTCTCATGTAATGCCGTTATATTCTGGATTTTGCTAATTGCAAATTCTACCATATATGTTTTTTGTTATTTTACGTATAGCTATTAAAGACCACACATAGTTTACAAGTCAAAATACGCGATTTTAAACACGAAGATTATATCGTTCTTCTGTAATGTTAGACTATTGCAAAGTTATTTAGATTATTGCCACTAGCGACTGTTTACAAATAATTGTGCCATTAATTACCAATTCACGTTTATACGGAGAAGGAGGATTTAAAAGCATACTTTAAATGAAAAAACAATAAGAAAAGTAGGGCATTGTCGCTATCATAAAAATGTATGTTAATGTACTGTTATATTAAACTGGGACCTCAAGTAATAATAAACAATTTGTTTCTGTTTAATTTTAAAATTTATATCTAAGTGGAATTAGAAATGTATTCAGTGTTTGGGTTATGTAATAGTTTTTTACATATCTCTGAACAATCTGCGATTGATCAAATTTCGACAAACATTACATATAACAAATTTTATTTGTCCTTATAACCCAATAGCCGCAAAAAGTCGTAAATAAATTGACAAATCACAGCTTATACGTAACAGTTCATCGACCCATCATGTTTTACATGTTCATTAACGTTTTTACCTAATTCTACCTTTATTCTCACGCACTCACGACACGTTAACAAATTTTTGTTCCCTTTTAATAAAATTTAAAATTTCCCTAAAAATTGGAATATCTTGGAATTTGTCTTAATATTATTAGCTCGATATTTGTCCTTTACTTGTAAACCACAAAAAATGCCTGCAATAATCCAATAGGGCCATTTTAATAATGATAGTGAAAATAGGTACGTGGTTAAAACGAACCTTTCTATTATAAATTTGCCAATTCGAATTCCTATTCCATTACTTATATTACTTATAGTTTTTCAATACTTAAATATTGTATATAAACATTATCATTTAAGTAAAAACGTTAAAAAACGAACAGATCTGCAAACGAATAAATTGAGCTTAAAATAATCTTTGTAAACCGGATGCAATGGTGTACAAGTACATTACATAATGAATTCTGCAAAACTTTTTTAATGCGTTACATTTGGTGAAGTATATAGAGAATGTTATTTTACAAGTAACATTGCAATGCCTCGCACAAAACTTTATGTCAACGGCCATTAGCGATTGCGTTTTAACAATTATTAACGTGGGAACTCAAGATGCAATTACGTAGCCATATGCCTAGGCTTATGAAATTCAGCTTCACGTTCGTGCCGACTTACCATATGTATATTCTGGTTTGTTTTTACCATTTTGATTTCAAACATCAAGATATATTTTTTTTACTTTGTTATTATTGACAATGAGTCCGTAATGGTGAGACTTACTTGCTTAGAATACTCTGGCTCTCATATGTATGACTGCCGGAACACAGCAATGGTATTACGCCAGCAGATTGAGATAAGCGAATTAGAGAAAATCCTACCACCAGACAAACCAGAGACCTTCGTGTTACATAGGAAGCTGATGTGCTTAATATTGAACGCTTAAATATTTCAGAAACTACATAAAAATATAAAAATTATTGCAATCGATGTAGTACATTTTTTTTGTTATTTTGATGTGGAGATCTCTGTAGAGAAGGCTCAATTTAGTTAGAATGTAGCATCTCTTATCCTAATTAGTAATGTAAATTTAATAAAATCAACTAAATTCAGGAAATATTTATTTCACTGTTTCGCATTAGCACTATACTTGTATTAAACTAATTACGGTTCGTAGACTTTTATTATTTTTAGTTTGCTTTTTTTTTCTATTTACTCTGGCCACTTATGTAAAGAGTACAAAACATAAACATTTTATCTGAACTAAAGGAACCCGAAATAAATAATAATAAATATAATAATAGTCTCTTATCACCACAAACTAAAAAGAGATATAGATTCAATGGTTTTAATGTATCTTGTTACAGACGTATTACAGGCGTTTGTCACGAAATTGCGCAATTTTCAAAATTATCGACACAGTCTATAATTTAACATGAAAATTCGCCAAAATACATCATATCAAGACGACGTTCGCTTTGTTTAATAATCGCCGTGCGGGGTCAACGCACCGTGTGACAGTCTTATTAGTAGCTGCGCCTCCGCGGAATTAGCTGTGGGTTTTATTAATAGCGGTAGAGTTGAATGCGTATCAACGTGGAGTCTTATGCGTTCCGAAATGAACGAAATTACTTGACCATGTCGCTCAATAATCCAACCATAAAAATTTCCATCCGAATTTCGACGACTAGACGTTTGTTGAAGACTCAAGCGTCAGGCGTGTTCTGTACGGTCATCGACCAGTTCGCGACCACATAATAATATTGTATGCCAATATCTATAGAGTATGTTTAATGTGTTAATATTTACGTGGGATTTTATTTTATGGTTATGTAGCTTTTTTCATTAGAGCGGTTGCAATAAATATCTTGTCTTTATTTGTTTTTCCTTTTACTGTCAGAATATTTCTTTTCGTTCAAATAGGTTTATACTTACCTCAATCACACCTGGTATTAAGTGGCGATGTGGTTTTAGGTGATAAGGCGCACAAACCTTGAAAAGGCCTATGCATTGTACTTTTGAAGACACGTACGTTGTATTCGAACGGGAACACTGCCGCTGGCAAGTTGTTCGATTCCTTTGCTGTACGCATTATGATTTTTTTAGATGCAGTTTTCATAAAAGTTGTTTCGTCCTCATTATCATCAACTAATAGTCTACTGGGTGCAGGCTACCTCTGAAGGGCTCCATACCGATCAGGTCTTATAATAAAACTTTCTTTACCTAACACTATTATAAAAAATGAAATCAATTTTATAATATGTTATCGTAATATAATGTATCAAAATCCTTCTATATCCGTAACTTTCTTTTTGCCGTTATTTAATTTTTATTTCTATAAAAAAGTATTGTTAATGTAAAAAAATTACACCATTTAGAATTACATTTGCTGTTATTAACAAGTACTTTATCAAACCCCTACACTACGGTAGAGCAATAATTTTTTTGTTCCGATATGAATTTGTACAATCTATATTTATCGTTCAAACATTATTAAAAACAGTTTTTGACTTCTGTACTTTCAATATTGTCGACAAACTTCCATCGGGTGTGTGTGATGATCGCACTCACAATATTGATGAAAGATTAATTAAAGCGCAGTAGTAGTAATGAAGTATTCAGATACTGTTCGTACAAAGCGGGACAGTCGTCGGTAATGATATTATCCAAATATTAAAAGAACTCATGTAAACTGCTCGGTTGGCGTTTGTGATTCCAGCCGCGGACGCCGATCAAGCGAATGATGTGCATAAAGAGCGCAATACATGAGCTGTAAAAGCGAATTACTGCAATAACCTGGTAAAAAGGGCAGATGGACGATATTCACGAGGACTTGGCAATTCTCGCACGCGTTGCGATATGATGGTCACATCGTGTACACGTCTATAAATGGTAACGACAACGCATATTCGTCGCCGCATACGTGATACCACATTCTACTGCCGCCTTTTGTCTGATGACGTTACGGAAATTCTATATTTATACAGTTTTAACAATACAGACTGAACCTATCTTGCCCTTAGTGGTTTAAGTAACTAATACCAAAATTTTTACTGTGATATTCAATAAAATGTGAAGGTCATTATTATATATACTTTGGAATGACGACTGTATTTTAAATTACTCAAAATGAATGCAGTTACGTTATTAGGCCATAAAAAATTCAGCTCAATATGTGCTTTCTTTTATACTATTTTATATATTTTTTTAATTATTGTATACTACGCTACACTTACAAATATTGTACTTGAACAAGAACTCATGCAGCGTAACGATGTGCTGCTATAAGATAATAATTTATTTACGGTTATTGATGTTCCCGTTTGAGACACAGATTTTAAGTCTCGCTAACCCAGTAAATATAGCTACGGCGTCTTTCTGACCAGAAGACAGTAAATTTTACACGATTCTCTTTGACGACAGAAACAGACCATCTAGATGTCTTGAGCCAAGGGTACTAACTATTAGCGACGATATAGGTGTATAGGAATTTTACTTTATTTAAAGAACAATGAAAACTGACATATTTGTTGGCTTATTAGTACGGACACGCACCACCCATTACAGTTTCAAATAACAGCGGATGCTGGGTAAAATTTTATTTATACAATATATATTGATAGGTACATATATAACGATTCGGTGCCAAACATGGGATGGCCGCGCCGCAGCACCCGGAGGTATCGGCAGTAAAATATTTAATATGCAGACCCGAGATATCCTGTCCCGATCGGCGTTCGAACTCAGCGGGTCTCGCCCGCCGCCGCCACCGCCGCGGCTCGCTGTATTATTTTTACATTAATATTCATACGCTTTACCATGCCGATTTAAGTTAGGAAAGTTGAGTGCGGCCTCTCTTTTTAAACTCTAAAATTTATGTTATGAATTCATTTAAAAATCTAATTTACTTTGTAAGTTTTGTACTTCAATTTCTTACCCAATACTGTGCTAGGCATTGCGAATAGTGGCATAGTTTTTTGAACCTACTTAGCTAAGCTACATCCTTCAATGTCAACCCGCCGCTATGACGTTATGTTCCGAGTTATACATGTGAGAGCCCAGCATTCTGCGCGCTTTACTATCTACTATCTCATTGTCACTTAAAATCGTGTGAAATTAAAGTGTTGGTCTATTTGTAATAAAAAAAAATACTTTTGTTTCAATAATATTAAAACTCTGGTAGAACGAATTTCTTGTACGGATTCCTTTACCCACAATGTTTTTTTTTCTGAAATAGAATTCTAAAATTATTTTATAGCAATAAATTATTTACATTACGAATGTGACAAAAACGTGAGAACAAGTTTGAAGATTTTCTAATTTTCTTAATGTTCGTATTTTTAAAAACAGATTATCTAGCCGACCTTGGTTCGATTAAATTTTATATGTATAAATATAAGTTGTCGGCGGTAAATTATATTCCATTATATATTTCATCATATTATCTAACTAGTATTTATCCAACTGAGGAGACAGGTTATGCCCGTTTTGTATTAATAATTATGATAGTATTTTCTCAAGGCCTTCGTAAGTGTTGCAACGAAAATAATGTGTGTAAACGATTTTAATTTGTATAATGAATATATTATTCATTATTTCACGTGCACATAAAATTTACACAATTTCATAGAAATAACGAGAATGCGCGTCCTAAAATCATCCTGAATCAATATTAATTTAAACATAATGCTATAAACATTATCAAGAATATTAAAAATCTAAAACAGCACCCTCAAAGGTTCCGGTTTGTAGGGTTGTGTACTGACAGGGCAAGCCCGACACCTGCATTTTGGCGACACCACTATACCAAACAAAAAAGTCCTACATTACCAATAATGTACACTAAAATAAAAAAATCTTAATTGGTACAAAGTGTGCAAACAGCCGTAAATATCAAAATGTTCAAAAAGACCATAAAAATTATATAATGTATTAATGCTTTATTAAATATTAATTTATTATTATGATTATGCTTGTGTTTGCCCTATAGTCACGCCTCTGGATATTAATAATGTGATTTTTTCACTCCTTATATTTGTCGTTGTCCCTAGTCATATTACTAATTACACTTTTTTGCTTAAGTAGGATAAAATGTGCTTTTCGGTTCATAAGGTAGTAGCGAAAATGTTTGTTGAAAATTCGTAACGTGATAAACGCAGTATGGTGTAGTATAAACATCCTAACTAGTCGCTTTTCATTTCTAGGGCCGCGTATGACCACCGGCTAGTTAGCCGCGCGGATAAAAAGGCCACATGAGTTTATTTACGTAATGTTTCAAGTACTTCTCTTATAGTCAATGGGCTAACACTATACTTCAATGTGCACATGTTAAGTGGTAATGGGAATATCTACAGAGTTTTTTCCCTTCCAAAGTTTACCACTAGCACCAGAATTGAATTCGATAGCTCCGTTACAAGGCAAAATGTGAACCACTATGCTACAAAGGTAGTGAATACTCTTTTAATTGATCTTGTAATAATATTTAATTAATTTAAATTTTATGTCCCGAAAAACTCGAGTCATTGCTTTTTGCCCTTTTTCTTTATTTTGATACGACGCAAATTAAAGGTTTATTATATGTAGATAGCATGTCGGCCGTCACCCGTCCGTATTGGATTGAGGCGTCGCGCTCAGTTTTCGCGCGGCGCTGCGTGATGCAACAGGCGCTACCGGTTCCTGCGGCTCCCCGACGTCTGCCGCCGCAGTCAATGGACCGCTGGCGGGCGGCGTTCGCGCAAGTTATTGCTAAACCGCTTCGCGTCTGCCTCCTCCGATCGCTTTTAATACCTCTTCACACTTCCGTGGACTGAACGAGTGTGACAGGTGCACGACTTCTCCTTTATAAACATGAATCGGTAATAAACGAAACTGTTTAGGCGATTACTAATTATAAATTTATACGTAAATGGCATGTCATTACCGAATGTAAACTTCCGCGAGGTTTACACATTTTAAGTAAAAATTGTCGGGTCTATATCGCTTAGATATTTATGATATTTAATTCTGCTCGCGACCAAGGCCCATGCAGCTCCCGCTAAAACGTCCAGGAATATATCTTATGGTATCTTAAATTTCTTCGCGATATAGACTCGAAAAGATTTTCTTCAAAATGTCATTTGGATTTAAAATAAAGTTTCGTATATAAGCTTGAAATCTACAAAGTTGAAACATGTATTTTTAGTATCATATTGATTAATACTTTCTTTACTACTCGTTAGAATAAACATCAGTATTTAACGTCAGTGTGATTATTTACCAAGGAGTACTAATGCAATAGAAAGGATGATGTAATGCAACTTTATCAAAAAGTACTTTGAATTTATATACAACAGTGTATACTGATATAAGTGAATCTGTTTATTCCTTCATTTATCTAAATTGTCTTATACTTTAGTTTAAGTTAAATTCGAATAAAGCACATAAAAGTGTTTGGAACCGCTGGTAACGAAATTGAAATAAAACTCGGAGTGCAAATTATTAACAGTAACTCCTTGTTAACCCATTTGTGACTGGTAATCTTGTATGTAAAAATAACATACGCGAATCACCAGCGGATCTCGAATGGGTTTAAGGATAGTATTAATTATCAGTCGGGAAGAGAATAACGCAAACCGATCAACAACAATGGATATGAACACTCTCGCTGCCCCGTCATGCGCCAGCTCGTCCTGCGCGTCCGTCCGCGCGGGTCCATCGCGATAACAACCCGGCCGCGGCGCGCGATACTTATGCATCACGAGAGCATCTCACAAACGCGACCATTAAACCACGAACGCTTCAAAATTTTGCATTCCCAATCTGACTCAACTGATCGCTGATAGTGACTCCGGGTCACTCTACCTCTCTGGTTCTCACGGTAGCTCTGTACACCGAAGTAAAAGCCTTATCTCTGATATATCGGGCGGGATAACATATAGAAGAGTTGGGCGATGCTTATCGCCCTCGTACCGACTGCCTATTACACTTTCACTCGATTAGACGTACATTTTGACAACGGTCTCACAGCGTCCGATTTATCCAAGGTACAGGTCTGAAAAGTGAAAGTCCTTCTTACTGTTACATAATTGACAGAAGTTTGACACAACCTGCTTAAGGTGTGTAGGCATTGTTCGTCACGCCGTGGCATTGGGTCAAATAAAAATTGCATAACGCAGTTACACCAATTTTTTCTTCTTTCATACTTTTGTTAACTGTGTTGCTATACATTTATTTCAAATTAATAAAGCATATTAAACAAATAAAGCATTCGATTGTTTTATAAACGTATAGGCGAGCGTCCACTTGCTATCGTCACCGTGCCAGAATGTTAAATAATATTTAAATGCACCTATCACATGATTAACATGAATATATGAGAAGAGTATTTTTAATGGGAAGAAGAAATTACTAGAGTTCATTATTTTGCCTACATACACTGCCGGCCAAAAGTTTGAGACCACCTTGAAAAAATTACAATATTGAATAAAACTCCAAAAGTTAGTGC
>DWQX01001272.1:0-29656 GCA_018245475.1 Pharmacophagus antenor | reverse complement strand
TTATTGATCTTCGCCGTTTCCAAGTCTCCACATTCCTAGCGGAATTGTTCATCGATCATTCGATCCTATTCATTATTCACATAGGTTTTAATCGCATTAGTAATATTATTTTAATACTTTAGATTAACTATTTCGTTATATTCATTCGAAGCGACATGGTTAAGATAGGCATACAAAATGTATATTCGTACAATATGAAAGATATGAATAGATGCCCCTGTAACTCGACCGCGCACTTTCAAAGCGCATATATACGCCTTTCGGTGCGAAAGGGTTAAACCATAATTAAATGGTGAAAATTTTGTTCGTGTAGCACAGCTTATGTAAGTAGTGATTGTTGCTCTAGACTTCCTCATCGCAGGGCGGTAGTGTTGCAAAACAATGTGTGACTAAATTGTGGATAGATTACCTAATGCAATTCTTCCTGAATTACCATGTCGCAAATATTGATATCAAAACTTAAAGTGTTTTCAAATATCTTTTGCAACCTACGAAGATATTTAAATTAACTTGGAAGTTATTAAGAAATGTGTGCTATGTAGTATGAAAATTAAGATTTTAATAATAAATAAATATAATGGTAAAGAAACGCGGCACAGAGGTCCCAATTCCCGATACAAATAAAATGAAATTTTAAAAATTGGGATAAATAAAATGTTAACGAAGAAAAGGAAAGAGTTTTAGCTTTTTGTTACTTTAGAGTTAGCGGTGTCGCAATGGAGTTCGCTTTTTAATTTTTAGTGAGGAAAATATACATATTGTCCGCAGAATTAATTCCTCGAAGTAACATTACACGTCTATTTTCTAAGTATCAAAGGAATCATGCGAGTAGAATGTGTTAGCTCTATCCGTTGACAATAGTAACGCGCGATCCCGTATAGGCGGGGGAACAAATGACACCTTTATAAAGGAAACTCCTCCAACGCCCCCGATGTTCAATCCCACGTTCTTTATACCTTCACACGTCGTTCTAAGATGAGAATTTGCGTAATGGTTTCCAGATCTACATATGTACTCGTGACATTTGAAAGTTTAATGATACATATTTTTTGGACACTGCCGCACCCACGGTGTGTTATCGATCACCAAGGATCGATCGAATGGGATCAATGAGAGGTGGCGCTGTGGGCGAACGGTCGACGAACTGCGCGGGCGCCGCCGCCCGGTCTGCTCTAATTCAATTTAACGACGATTCAACGCACATAGTCGCCCCGCTGTCACCGCCTCACTCGATGAGTACTTGAGTAACGCCACGAGATTAACTCCTACGGGCCGCTTCATTTTGAAACTTAATCACGATAACTCGAGGAGATCGTAAGCTTGAATTATAACCTAACAGGCGGCTTTACGCATTTTATGATACGCTTCGTGTAACACATTTGACTAAATTAGCTTTTCCTCCAATACAATGAACTCTTCCCTCGACGTGGGAAATTGTTCAGTGAAGTAGATTTCCTTTTCTCTCGATGGTTCCATTGTTTCGCCGATAAGTGTGCGTCCACCGCGGACCGGATCCGCAAGGATGGGCGGTGTCACCTTGAGTGCCGGATGCCGACGCGCTGACGGTGAGCTATCGGCCGTCAATCGTGCGGGCGTCTCGCCATGTTATATGGCCGTCTGTCTGTTTGTTTCTGCATGAGACGTATTCATTTTACGAGCGTCGACGTCCGCCGAGAGGGACCTTGGCCAAGGTCAATTACCGTGAGTGGTGCATTGATTGGAACTTTTATTTCTTTCGCGTTTATTTGCGTCTTCAAAAGAGTCTAGCCTATATGGTCCGGTGCTAATGATGCAACAGAAGGTACGCGACTCTCGGCCGCTCGGCGGAAGCGGGCAGCGCGTGGGCGACGTCTACGGCTGTGCGAGTGACCGCTCTCTGCTCACACCGAGTGACAAATTTAATTTTGTCGTCTATTTCCGTACTTTGTACTTCGTGCCGCTAGGAATTTATCTTCGCGCTTTAAGTAATAGCCGCTAATGATGTTTCGCCGCGTAAGCTTAAACTCTTACGATGTCAAATATTTTTAACTAATGTGCTCGTTTAATTTTATTATTGATATCATATACATAGCTTAGTGTGGTCTGTAGTATTGTAGTAGATAATCTGTAATAAATGTGTCTATTTTGTAAATTACATATTAGTACTGGAGGACATTGTGTGTACCGACAATTATATTATTGTTCTAAACTACGCCAATTTGACAATTGAGATATTTAAATATTTGAAAAATTAGAGTCTGCTATTTTATACTAATGTAAATGCGCAAAACAATATTGAGAGTATAACATTTGAACTTGAATTAAGGCGGGCAACTTATCACACATTGTATGTTGTTTGCAACTTTTCTTGCTTTTAGTTTGAAATAATTATTGTTATAAAAAGGAATGCGAGCAGACGTTGTTATGATAATTTTTATTAAACGGGTAACTGTATTTTCATTATTTGGAAACGTAATTCAATTATCGCTGTTTGCACATGGCCGTTGTCGAGTATGCAGACTATCCGATTGTTCCGCGTCATCACAATTTGTAACGTTACCAGTTATTTCCGCATCCGCTATTGTAGTTGTGCCGTCCACTGCAATTTGAATATCTATTTGAGTGGCGCGATGTATTAGGGCAGTTTTACGATCAACCCCAACGCGAAATTGAATTCTGTCTCTCCCGCAAAGACATTAAAGTTGAAAATTCAACACTACCGTAATCTCCCTTTGATGTAGAACGGGAATATGGACAAAGACGGATGTCCGGTCCCGGTCAGGATTTGTTTCACACGAAGCGATTTCTCCGGCTCGAATTTGAAGCGTTGTTAAACTAGTGTATTATACAGTTTTTTTTATAAGCTTACTTTTGATATTACTTAAATCATGGATTAAAATTTATAATAGGTCATATTTCCAGGCATAATATTTCATTTCACGTTTAGACGTCAATATTTGTTTAAAGCTTTGTAGGCTTTCATGCCATAGCTGATATGTTGGCGCGAGGAGCTCGCATAAGAATCCTTCCGGTTCTTTTGACGCGGCGCAGTGCATCGGCGAGCGTTTCAAAGGTCTGCCGTTCTGCGCCGTTGCCTGTGTAAACAACAATTGTTGTACGGGTGTGTTATTTCAGCTTTTTGTCCGCATGCCCTCTCAAAGAGACCGACTTAATCGTATTAGTACGTGAATCCGGAAGTTGGCATCATGTATACAATTGAAGCGGATATCAATTTTGGACGATTGCGTGATTTTATTTAAGCTGGTAAATTTGTTATGGCATTTGTTTCATCTTACTTTATTTTTTGCGTTACAATTTTATGGATTAATGTTGTATTGTAAGTCTTACATCCGGCAAATTTAAGAGTAAGCATATATCGTTCTCTGCAAGTTTTCTTCTTTGAGAGGTAGAGTATCGTGGAGAGAACGCATAACTATATATAACCACTTTATAAAACATCATGTGAAATTGAGGGCAAATGTTGACCATAGCTGATAAAAGAACGCTACAAACTAAAAAGTTCATTGATTCAAAGTTAAAATTAAATATTGTACATTTATTAAAGGAATGAAAGTAGTTTTATAATAATACTAATTCAACCATTAACAATCGTAACTGATCTCCACTAGTTAATTATTGTTTGTGCAACTAACTGATTAGATTTAGGAACTGTAATTCTAATAATGGATTTAAGATCGTGAGTTATTTATTCATTTATTATTGTGAGAGGTGATAGTTAGGTTGGTAAATAGAAATATACAATAACTTACATTTTTTTTAAGATATGTGAGTAGTGATAAAAATAGTTTAAATTTATTAATACCTTACAAAAATGTAGTGCATCTAAGACAATAGACATCAAAGCTTTTGTAAATAATAAAAGACGTTTAAAAACGCGAAAGAGGAACTTGACGGAAGTAAAGTGAAGATCTTAAGATATTTTTTTATTTCTTCTGAAATGTCTTTCCAATTTCTTATTGACCATGGACCGCCTCTTGCGAATTGTCTATTAAGCATATTTGTAGAGTTGAAAAAGTGAGAAATTCAAGTGTTTCGCTTCAAATAGTTGTTATAACACATAGTACTAAGTTATTACAGGCTAGTTTTTCAATCTATTTATATTCATTATTTCTTAAAGGTTTTCAGCACATACCTACGTGTAGTCCAGAAGCATCTGCACACGATTTAAGTACAATTTGTTTGATGTAATTTTTTTTAAATAAATTTCTTGACGCTTTGCAGTTCATGCTGTTCATAGAAATATATTTAATTTTTCTAACACAAAATAAAGACATACGTATATGGTTCTTTCTCACTGCACCGACCTTTCCATGTCGCTTCCTTTGATTTTTACGAGTTATTAACTACGAAATCTTTAGTATGAAATGTATGTACGCCTTGAATGTAAAACTTTTTTTTTGTTGACCTAATGGCTAGAATATCAGGAGTTTCATTTGGTAGTAAGATACTCTTCCATAACAGTAAAACGTCAGTTAGTGTTTTCACAGAAGATGAATTTAATTGTCCTGGTAATTTCACTAGCTACTATATTCTGTACTTACTCTTCTCTGCATCTCTACCAAACTAGAATAGAAGAATAATCAAACGGGTGTTGTGTTGGTTTTTACCCGAACATTTTCGAATACGACGGCTACCACCAGTATTTTTATTATAAGTCTTGTCCATGAACATGTATATTAAGCATATAAAGCGAGTAAAGACATACCGTTACTACCGTTGGTTTATTCGGCACTCGCGTTTTGCATACAATGCCCATAGCGGACTGCGCTTGCGCAACGCACGGCGGCCGGACGCGACGTCGCCTCGACGGCTGATGACGCTCGGCCGTGCCACTCACTACCTTATGCGTGGCCCTACGCCCCAGGACCTCCGATAACAAACTCACCAATATTAGCCAGTATTCACATAATTGATGTAATAACGATTGAGTTAACTATATAAAATTTTAAGCTTACAAATTCATCTTATTTTTTCGTACTCTACCATTTGAGAACGAAAAAAGTATAAGCACTAAGTAATGTAACTGTTTATTAAAAATATGTTTAATTTTTTTTTTCGCGTAAGTAAAGAATGCTATGGATCTTTTGCTGCGTGACATGATTCTTATATAAGCTGGAATGGACGGTTCTGTAATCATGTAACGACAGGTAAAGGTGTTTAAAATTCAAACCTGGTGCATTTATCCGCATGTATGGATCTATAAAAGTATGATCGCAAACCGATCGCAACGATAGGGGGACAAAACATGGATGTATCAGGAGCTCATGATTATGAAGTGACTAATGAGCGAGCGTTGTTAAAGATTCATAAGTCGATCAGCGGGTGTTCTCAAAGGCCCCGCTGCCCCACGGGCGGTGGGTGGTCCGTCGTTACCAGGGCGGCCTTGAAACATTCATAGGTTGCGAAGACGTGCAACACATATCGAGAGCAGCGGTCCGCCGGCATCCGGCCTCGGGCGCTATGTTAATCAGGCCCTCTTTTGGTAAACATCGCCCTTGGAGTTGCACCGACTGACACCGCGATTACGTCTTATTTACGACTATTGTTTTTACTCTTCAAGTAATTAATTTTATTTTAAAGTATCTTATTATCAGACATTTAATTCTGAATTTGAAATTGAATTCGATGAGGGGCTCCTTGAATATTTTGCTTTTGTGATTAATCACAGTTGAGAAAGTTTAGTTCGTTACATAAATGCTTTTTGTAAAAATATACACTATATGAATATTTGTCGATGTCAGATTGTCGTAGGTAAGCTGTGTTTATTCTAGATACAATTATTTGCAGGTAACGTAATAAGTGCAATTGTTGCATCATTATCCATAATTGCATTTGAACATGAGCATAACTGAACCTATTGAATTATATAACTTATAAAAAAACTGTACTTATACGTATGTAGGTATTTCTTGTCGTAGTTTGTCCAAGTAGGTATAGTCGCAACTCCTATTTCTGCTTTGAAGCAGCAGTGCGCAAACATTACTGTTTTGGTTTTGCCGCGTAAACATAACATATTAACTAGCACCTAACTGTTATGGACAGGCATTACTTAACACGTGAACGTACAAAGCACTCTGATGTATGAAAAATATTATTACTTTATTTTAACTATACTAGAAAAAGATTGACACTAAAGAAATGAAACAGGAAAATCGTTGATAATATAGTTTCTTTTCGTATGTGCCGTAAGGACTTAGCGTGGCGACATAAAATATATTATGAATACATAATTAACAGTCATGTGATAGTGTAGATAAGGCGGTGTAAGTTGTCAGTAACATTAGTCGAATGTGCGTCGAGCGCTTCTCATGTTGCTGCGCGGGGACTGTTGGCCGCTCATGTAAGCAGATGCTCGAATTATCTTTACGCGGTATCCTCACGTTATACGCATCAATGCATCGCGTAACGTGTTGCAGTCATACACTGCTAAAGGTTATGATTTGCCTACTTTTTTATCTACAATAGGTTGTCATACATAAGCGTAATTGTAAATGGGGTTGATGATAATGAAGCGTGCTTGCTTAGAGTTCTGCTGCTTTCTTTTGTATGATCACCGTTATAATGCGATCCTACATCGATGCTGATGATCCTACGTTATACCTGGTACTACCTTGTTATAAGACAATCGGGTAAGGGTCAAGCATTTGCACTATATAGAAATTTCCGTTGTATAGCTGCCTCTTATTTTTTACCTAATAGATTATGTAATGACAATGTCTTTATATTAATATAGACAATATTCTTAACTAATACACCTAAACATTGCTTTTCTGTATTTTAAATGTCAAAATTTACCACCTAACAAACTACTTTATCATAATCATCATACTTTTATTTATTTCTTTCATTGACGTATTATAACACGGCATAATTTAAAGGCGATTCAAACAGAGGTAGTTTACTGTAATACATTTAAGTATATGTTAGTTAAATTGTTACCTATGCTACAAGTTTTTTAATCTACCTGGGAATGTATGGTACGGTGTATGGACGCTTCCGTGAGATACTCGAAGAGCTGTGAGCGAGGCGGGCGTGAGAACTGTGTGTCAAACACCGGAACTGAAAAGCAGCAGAAATCGAAACCCTTCAAACGACACAGAGTTGATTTGTAGTCACGATTAATCGAGAAAACCTGTAACATAGTGGATGTAACCTCTCCGTCGCTTTGTACGACTTCTGAAGGAAATGATTAAGTTTAACGTGCGATACATGAGAATATAACGCTTCGGTATCATATTGTTTTCTCAATATTTATAAGGCTATAATGTTAAAGAATGAAAGTAGAGTAACTGCGGTACAACAGTGATGTTGCTTAGGCGGAAAATTATCGTTAGGGTGGTAGCTTGCCAGGCGGGTTCGAAAAAACTCAACCACCATGCAAGCTCTTTACCCATGTGATTACTTATGAACTTGAGAGCATTGCTTTGTAAAGCCAGCCTTAAACCACATCAGCACGGTTACCAAAAATATATATATAAAATATTACTTCCGATATTTAAAATATATAACACGGCGTAAAATATTTAACCGGTAACGAGATTGGTAAAAATATCTAAAGCACTGTTGCCAACTGTCGTTGCATTATCGCGAGGGCGGAAGTGAATCGCTGCGAGATAAATCTTCTTGCCGTAGACAAGACGGCGCGACTTATCATGTGAGAATGCAACGCTCTACTTACCGCCGCAGTGCGTACCGTTACACGAGGCGCCGCGGTCTCTGGCGCGTTCGTTTCGCTTACGCCGTCTGAACGAAATACAGTCAATTTGATACGTAACAGTTTGCTTGCGAAGTACTCGATCTTCGTAGTGGTATGCAAGTTTTACGTAATACGCGTGTAAACGACACAAGTTTGTCATAAGCCCATTAACTAACGTGGTATATATTAACGAGTAAAAAAAATATATATATAAAGACTTCCTCAAGCGCAAAACCACCAATACATAATCAACAGCAACAGCCATGGACTTTAGCTATCACTGTCAGTCGTTTGCCACAAAGGTACAGCATCGTCTCTTTATAATGATAAACAATGTTATACACATGCGAACGTTACTGTCTTTAATCTGTTAGTTCATATAAATTAATTATGGTGCAGCACCTAAACCTCCTTAACGAGGCGATCTCTAGTCATATCTCAATGCCACACGGTTTTAGAGTTTTAATGGTGGTAAGGTTTTTTTCGAACCTGCTTAGAAGGTTTCTTCTTTAACAGTAGTTAATGCATGGGAAGAGTACGCCTCACAGTCCTCGTCTACAGCTCCACTGAAAATATTGTGTTAGCCTATTGAAGAAAAAAAAACATATATTGTAGTTTTGTCGTATTTCGCAGCAGTCTTAATGGTAGTTTTTCAAATGATTTGAAAAGAATTGTTAAAGTCTCTTTTTTACTGACTATACTATTTTGCCTCAGAGCGACGACATTAATGTATCGCCTTGAAAACGATACTCTTTTCGTTGCGTCGTCTCATAAAATTCACTCTTAATTTATCGATGAGTGGGCTTTAGCTACGTAACTTACGTTTGTGCGAAAATTTACGGAATCGTAACGGGTGAAATGTATTTGTTTTAGTAAAGTAAACCTATATATAGTATATGTCCACTGTTAACGAACGCAATATTATTATAATATTGTTGTGATAAAATAATATCAACTGCTTTACTTCATGGACACCGACGACATTTTCGAACATTTATAAGAAGCAATAAGTCTTCGCTTTGTAACTCTGAGTAATGAAATGTACAAAATATTTTTAGCTTAATTATATATGAGATATAAAAATATTTATAATTATTCTGTTCAATATTTCATAATTATGGCAAATAGTACCGAACGTTTTTAATATAAATGAGTAAATGATTTAAGATCGAGATTCTGCCAAGATGCGGCAAGGGAATTAAAATTTGAATGTATAATTTGTTAAATAAATAACAGTATTCACTGTATCTTTTTATCTTCAGTTTAGTCGATAAGTTAAGATTATACCTAAAGTAAAGTGTTTTAAGCTAAAACATAGCTCATAAACTACAATACGAGTATTGTAAATGACCCTTATTACAAGCAATTTGGCATTGTTCTCTTTAATGTACTGTATTTCTGATGATTATAGTTACAAAGTTACGTAAGCTTTTGTTGTTCAATTCTCACAGTGTCAATTAAAATCTAAGCCCGTTAATTATTGTTGGAGCTTTTTATTCTTCTCATTGTTGTAACCGTAGCAACAACAGGTTTATTTCTCACGTGAAACAAGTTTGCCTCATCGATTATATTTTAAAGCATAAGATTTTTACGCCGCGTTCTATTTTCAATTTGAATAATAAGGCGGAAATCCTTTGTGCCGACCCCTGACATTTATGCGCGGATTGTGGTCAATGGCAACTGGATATTTATATATACACTTCATTAGCGACTTTAGCGTCTTTATCGATTGTTTTTCATCGGACAGGAAGTGCGTGAGAGAATTCGATCCAACGTTACTCAAACGATGTATAGACTGTTGATTTGATCCTTTTATGTAGATTCTTTATTTAAACATTTTGGTATATTTTTTCGGCAGTTACCTTTGTAAATGTATATTTTTAAAAAGGTCGCCACGTCCCGCAAACATTGAGTTATTCTTAAATTTTATATCGACACTGACATCTTGTCGAGGTTATATTTAAACGATGAATCGATCTAACATAACTTACTCTATATTTCTCTTTGAGGTCACACACTCGACCACCCGTTTGGGGCGTTTTGTATTCATTCCGCGGAACTGGAGGTCGTTCGTCCCGGTTCTAGTCTCATGTTAGTTATTCTTTTGCATGCCGCTATCAGAATTCTATATAAGCTTCGCGACTTGCAGTGTTTCTAGAAATTGTTGTTTACTGCTGCTTATTATAAATCGGTTTGAAATAATTTCTTCATTTCATTTTTCATTTTATTTAATTATCGGAACTCACTCGTCTACAATATTAATGATGCCTTCACGCACATATTCTATAATAGTTTTCGCAGGCGCTCACACATTCTTTAATCAGTAACCTACCGATAACCGGTCGTTGTCAATCGAGATGTCGCTGGCAATGTTCCCATAAAATCCGCGGATTTGTTCACGTTACAACACAATCGCTTCATTATCTATGCAGATTATGCAAGCGATTTTAGCCTTTGTGTTATGGTAATAAGTTCTTTAATTCCGTGATTATTGAGAAGGACAACTGAATGAGCGTTTTTTAGCGGTCGCGCAGAATTAGAAATGGCGGCGGTGTAACGGTGGGCCGTCGCGCATGTCGAGCGTATAGTTACGTGACTCGCGGCTCTCCCGGAGGCGCGAAGTTCTGATCTTATCAACTGACATTATGACATTTCTAAATTGTTTTTTCGCGCCTAATTTTTCTCATAAAAAAACTTTTATGATCATTAATAGAACTTGATTTTATTTCAAGTATTTTGATTCTTCTCTAAAACGTTAATAATTTTTAGTATTTTTTAATATTAATACATTTAACTGCATAGAGAATATCTAAAGCTGAGGTTTTTTACTGAATTACAGTTTTACATATCAAATGTAACCAGTGCAATGGAAACAATTGGTTATTATTTTACTTTTTGCATTAAGTTGTACACATAATATCAACAGGCAGCAGCAAAATATTTAACTATGATATATTTTCGTATCGCGAATATTTAAAGAACTGGTAAAACCTTTCAAAGCTATCATTTTGTGTAATTCTACCATTACTTCTATATCGTATCGCAGTATGTACACGCTTGACCTTTTCATATGTATTGCCTTCACGTCATTTAGTCTACGTTTCGATGCACCGGTCGTTATTTGCATAATTGCTGTTGCACAAATGCACCCAGCGGAACTGTTCTGTCCTGATTATTGTATAAATTTGCATAATTATCGGGGACCGAGCGCGTACCTAAAATTTAATATTTTACGCTACGAAGTCAGCCCCGCTTACGACACGTGTGCGTACTTTGACATTCGATGTACGTAAGTATATAGTGACGTGACGGATGCCGCATCGCCGGTTAGCGTTTATTGAAGTATTGAAGTCGTGACAGCTCAATGTGGATTACTAGTCAAAGTGACATTTAGTTTGACTTCGGTACCCGCCCGTTACATTCCGTAGGACACAATCTAAAGATTCTGTTTGTTTTGATTTATAAACAATTTATGAATTGCGGTTAACTCAGTATAAATTATAGTATTAAATGGTACGTACTGAAGAATAAATAAATAAGTTAACACGACTCCATCGCAAGTAATCTAGCGTTTAATATTTTAGAAACTACGAAAAAATTATGACCATTTTGTAGACATTGGACACTTCACATTGATGTCTATGTTTCATTTAATTTTTAACAACATGATGAAGGGATTCGTAGAATTCGTTAATTTATAAATAATTAGTATCGCTACACAGTAAAGCAGCAACAATAAAAAATTACGTTGAATGTTATCTAAAGCAAGGTCGTTGTGGTGATTAATTTTGCCAAAGAAAGAAAATTATTTTTATTGTAAGAACAAAATAAAAATAAAGTTAATAAATATAAAATTAAAAACTAAATAGCACTGATTTACGACACGGAAAAAGGATTTTGTTGTTAAATTATATGCATTTTTCTAGATTTTATATACATCGTAGGCCTTATTTTATGAGTTAGGCCGCTTCCATATTTATTGTCGTTGTAGAAGTCCGTGGGTGCCCGTCGGGTCGTTAGAGAGCCCTGCCCGCCGCGCGACAGGTTGGCGGATGTAGGTGTCGGCAAATATTGGCACTCGCCTAATTTCGTACCAGAAGCCGTGTTTACTTTATTGCCTAACCGTAGTCATACTCTTAACCGTAGTTGAACAGCGGGTGGGCAGTTTTTATTGAATTTTACTGTTATTGTTGGACAAATAGAGTCGAGTAACTACTGGCATGAGCATAAAATTACGATAAATTTAATATTATCTGAAATTCTGAATATTCAATAACTTTAGACATTTTAGTGTCTTTTGAACGATCCATTTTGTAAATAAATGCATGCAAATAGCCACTAAAGTACCGCGTATGTGATGAGGAATTATAATCGAGACACATTTTTAATCCCACTGGTTTAGATGAAACTTTTAACATTACTTGTTCTGTAGTCGCATATTTTATCTATTATAAAGTTGTTCTTTCACTGGGGGATGAGTTTCGACAGATTATTTCGAGTGTTCTAATATATTTTTCTACTAAATATTAGGCATCAAACATATGCATAAAATTGACTACATCTAACATAAATTCTATACGGCGGTTCTACCTAAAACTTTGATAAAATTGTCTTCAATATCAGTGATGTCGCTAACAATAATTATTTCTGACCCCGACTAACGTATTTAGACAATTTAAAGGAATTGTGCATGTATGCAATCAAGAGATGTTTCGTAGCATTTAAATAGATTTCAATTTAGGCACAAGACAAGTATTTAAAATTAGAAGGCAGGCAAGAGGACTTTATTTCTGTTTTATCTAAGAGAATCGAAGTTTTATAGAAGAAACTTCTAAGAGATTTTATATGTAAAAATGTCATTTCCGTAGGAATGTCGAATTAATTCGTAGAAACTCTTCCAACAATATATCTCGCGTCCTGTTCATTCGCGTTTATTTCATTAATAACGTAATGCGTCATTTGAGTTATCGGAAAGGCGACTGTCACGTCGGGAGATCATGCGGATTACCTCCAACACTTCGTCGCTTTTCGTAACAATGCATTCCTTCACGGTTCAATGACACTTGGTGACTATAATCAAATAATGCACGGCTACGTCATTCGGCGCGAGAGAGTGCCGCGCACTGCAAGGTCGCCCGCCCGCACCGATCAATGGATCCCCCCCCCCTCCCCCACTCCCTACTACCAAATCGATCAATGGACTACACGTGGTGATCGATACTATGTAAATTGAAATGCACACGTTCACACACAAGCACGCACACACACTTAAAATGATGCTTTAAGTTACGTAATTTCATTGAAACACCGAATTTGTTTCAAACCGGTTTCTCGTCGCAGCTGTTAATTTATTTATATAGATCAGTGTTACGTTCTAATTAAATATTGTAATTAATACGGTTTCTTGTGTTCATGGTGGCGATAAATGTAGCTGTTTGTAGAGTTACGTTATTTGTAAAATCTCGATAGAGGCGATATTTATAAATTCCTTCTGTTAATAATTTATTCGGAAATTTCACTTAGTTTGTACTAATTATTATTTATTGCTGTTGTTGATGATTGTTTCAAATTCAAAATTATATGTGTGTATGTAATAATGTGGATATGCTGAGTAATAATTACTTCGTACCTACTTTCATATTACACCTTACTATGTTTTATATAAACGATTGGGTATCACTTAATTTATGCTACCTATATTTGACATATTTGACACATATTTTTCAACAAGATCAGAGCCGTTAATTGTTAAAATATTATGCACTCGAATGGTAACTTTCGTGTACAAAGTTGTGAACGCACAGTTCTTGGGAACTAGGATTACCGTTGCATGTAGGACATGCGTTATAAATTAGCTAGTTGCATTGCATCCGGTCGACATGAGTAAGTTGTGAAAGCGCTTTGTTTATTTAGTTAATGTCGAAGATGCTTGAGAGAAAATTTCATTAATATAGAAAATGTAATCGATAGACAAATGTATAGTTCATTTTATACTATTTTGTATGTTATGTTCCAGCGAAATCATTAAATTCGATGTAATTTTTTTTTTAAATAATGAAGTCCTTGATTTACTAATTTCACTAACAATATGATACAGTTTTTCTTTTTTAGTACTATCGTTGTTCAAATCTACATTGTAATGGTTATTTTTCCTCTGACGATCTCACATCGTTTACCTTATGGTGGCTTAGATCAGATTATTTAAAATATATTTGCAAAAGTCAAAGGTATATAAGATTTTGTAAAAATGTCTTTCTTTTGGGTCGTTAACATGTGAGATCTTTGGCGTAATAGGTGTCCATAGACTATAGTGGTCACTTACCATTATCTGGACCGAATCAGCGTCTCCCAATCCACTGGCTAAGAGAAAATAAGCGTCAGTGACAAGGCAACGATCCATCAAACGGGAGACGGTGGTGGGGCGCGGTTGTTTATCGCAGCGGCGGCCCGCTCGCTGATAATTGACAGTTAAATGCCCTATTAGAGCCGATGCAATTGAGTGGCCGGTCACGGTTCATGTGGTCATTACGTGTCGCCGACGTACATTGTACAATGTTTATAATTTCCCTTTTTTTTATCACTCAAGAATCTCTGAATAATGTGTAAGTCGCTTTATAAGCGTTTGATACTTTATATCAGTGTAAATGGGAGTCGTTCAATTTGTAACTGTTATTTTTGCACAAGTTTTTATATATTTTTAATTTCATTGTACCCAAAGGCAAGACGTTTTTTTTTACATTTTGGAAACTACTTCTTTCAATAAGATTGGTTGCTATGCCGTATTCGCATTGTTGCATCGAACTCAATTCAAAATGGCGCCTTCTGCCGATTTTTATTTTATTATTAGTTAAATTGTCTTTGTCAACGAAACGAAACATATACATAACTTTGGTTGCCGTAGACAATGTGGACTAGCACCAAGAGTGTTATGTCTAAAACGTAGAATGAATTTTGTGTATTGGTAAACATGAAACGACTTCCTGTAAAGTTTGATATAAATGTCAATGTATATTATGTACCCATGTCATCTGCGCTTTTAGATCATTTTCCGATATTACTTAAATTTCCTTCGAACGTGCTATTATGAATGAAAATAATTCCATTTATTGCAATACGTTTCATTCATAGAAGTTCTAATGTTCAAAATGAAGCGATAAAAGTCAATTTCTATCGTTCATATTCAGAGTTATTGGAATACCGTATCAGTGAGCGTCCGTAGATGGTCATAACGGGCAACACCGGCTGATGCCTTTACTAGGCAAGTGGTTCCGTCGTTTTAGCCGACGGCGGGGTCGTTACGTCTATAATTAGCCCTCAGGATGAACTCTAGAATGGCCGGAGGTTGTACAAACGAAGGCTGCGCTGATGTTTATGGCATCGCTGATGAATAACTGGACCTTGTTAAGTCTAAATAAGTGGACAATATCACTTTTACGGGCTTTTTATGTAACTGCTACTACGCATTGTTTGGGTTTTACAGTAATTAGTATTAAGGTACTGGCTTGGCGTGTGTCAGTTAGATGAATTAGTAACTGTTAGGTACTAACTGATAGGAAATATTAATCCCAGCGGAAATCAATAAGTAACCGTTACTTCGGATTCTTTCATGAAACTATATCGGATAGAAGCAATGATGAAAATGATAAAAAGTTGTTGATGATGAAATGTTATGTTAGAAAATATTTGTGCCGAAGTTAAACTATTGTTGTTCAAAGTTGTAAAATATTAAAAAACCTTTAAAATAATAAAAAGAAAAAATATATTTAATGAAAAAAAAACACCGAATACAGATGTACTGAACGTCTAGTTACTCGTAATAGCAACTTTTGGTCGATCGATGTCTGTCACGGTTGCGCACACGCTGGTTAAAATTATAATCAGCTACTAATGAGTCACGCCGGATTTTAATATAAAATCCGTGGAAAAATCAAGCCACTTAAAGTGCCTTCTGAGAATTTTCGACAGCGCTTCTCTGGTAGGAATGAACCTTCTCACCTACACGCGCCATTGTTCCCCTCCACCGTTGGTCTTGCGTCATTTAAATTTTATTTTCTTTTGTTAACCCCTATGAGCAAGATGAAACTGAAGTAAAATCGTTTGTTCTTTTTTCTATTAATCGATAGAAAAATATACTCACGCACCATAAAGCCTTTCTCGCTATTGTGGATTTCGTTTTCGCAATTTAATTTTTACATTAATGCGTTAATAACTTCTTCAGGTTTAGGTCTAGTATCTACAATATAATTTAATAAATGATAAGTTTCATGTTGAAAACGGATTGACTCGTAATTGCTTTGCAAAATGAAATCTACCTATAGTTCATTTAGAAGTTACAATAAATTTTAGGAGAGAGGAGTCTCATGTTTAGGTTTCGGTTTATCTCAATAGGTATAAATGGACATTGTCGTTAAGGTGACGTTTTTCCAATATCCGGTGTGACTTGTGCTGCACACCGTGGAATTTTAAGTGCTCTACACTCGTAAAATTAACCGGTCCCTAATGGCCCGCAAATGAATGGAGTGGAATTTTAAAAAGCGTTTACGCTCGCACCGATGATTAGTTAAGGGCGTTGATGGAAGACGTCTTTTTTCTACACAAATGGATTGTTAGCTTTTTCAATTCTTTTGAAAATCAAATATGTTTTATTCGTATACAGTTGCATTTAATTTTTTATAGTTATGTAAATACAGCGGGCGCAATGTAGCCACTAAAAAACATTTTCGTGTAAAAGCGGTTTAGGATGTGTCTTTTTATTAAACAAGTCAACTTAGACTCATAACTGAAACTCAAATTTTCTTTATTAAATTATATTGTACAATCACTTAATTGTTATAAATTTAACCACATTAGTTCTCAACGCGCACTCTACTGCGAACTGACAAAGAACTGTGAGTATTTTCGCTATTTTGTGATTGTAATCGCAATATTTTTAAAATGCATAGAAGTAAGTGGAAAAAGAGCACCAAATCAGAGATATAACTTAACGCTGATGAAACTTCTACTACTGATTGTATAAATTGCACGAAAAAATATTGTTATGTTAATTTAGACACGTATTAAAAGTTTCTTTGCAATTACTGTACTTTCCGAATGAAACTTTTTTTTATCTCGCGGCGCCGCGATGACCTGTTAATGCAATTAAGCGGGCGCACAAAAATCGTGTGAAAGTTGAGAATGGTATTAACGTTTGCGTCATCGTCTGCTAACAACGTCTTGAAACCGTCAAATCGTCACTTCGCTAATGGAGGTCTGTCATCGGTTCGCCCCCTTTAAGCTCACGCTTCCTCGCGTCCATATGTCATCATTCGGAGAAGGATACAGCTAACCATGGCTCGGTGCTGCGGATGAAATTACCCTCTAGATGACTCCTTTCCGCGACACATGGCACGGAATGGATAAAAAGCGTACAGAAGAAAACGATACAGAGAGTTAATTTTAACAAAATATTTAAGACCTGGCTAACGTCCTCAAAAGGAGTTATTGATCGAGACACAATGATTCAGTTTTGCTTTTTATTTAACACTGGCTATTATTATAATCGTGAGAATATGTTCCTTTAACTTCTCTCGTTTAAATTTAAACTTTATATGTTAATTCAATTAACACATTCCCTTGCATCACAAAAAAAATAATAATGTCATTTTTTTATTTATATGGTTATGATATGTCGCTGATTAGTATATAAATATGCATGCGCCAGTCTTAATTGCCATCGTAAATGAAACATTCGGATTGGCAAGTAATTTCACCGCGTCGCTTATCAAGACAATTTCTATCTCTTTTCATGTCAAGGCCATGTCATTGTATCAGTCACTGTTCAAAAGTTGTGTATATTTTTATTTTTATTTATCTAAAATCAAACGACAATATTTTGAGTAACGTTAACACTATCCAGTGCAGTGATATGGCATAAGTGAATACTGACGTGAATTGACGATGTTAGTAGTAAAACATTATGAATTATATCCAAATATTAAAAAAATTAAGAAAAACCGATATGAACAAACGAGTAATTCTCGATATCAATGCACCAAACAAAAAAATATATACATTATACTTGCGGATAGGAATGTGTTAAGTTATAAATTTCAATAAATTATAATTTGTTTTTTGGTACATATTTTTTTGTTAAATAATCTTCATAAAAACCTTTAATATTAGTTATGTATGTATATTCTACAGATTACACATTTTAAAATTGATATAGAAGTAAATACTGACGGAGCATGCATGCACAGTTGGTTTTCGGATAAATATTAAGCTCTTTTGCATATTCACTGGTCTGTTTGCTGATTATATTTTTTGATACAGAGAACGATTCAAGATGAAATATGTGAAGTGTGCAAAAAACAAATATTGATTTATTACTATTAAGTCACTAACATTTTATATTTGCCTAATTAACTAATAATATAAAACGTAACTTATATTTAAATCTTAAAACGACATGAACGTAGCTTTTTAAGAGGTAGATATTAGCTATTTTGTTTCTTTATTATCATCAATCCAATTTTATATGGTCTGTAATGTTTGCGACCATAAATCTAGTTAGATGAAGGCGTCAGTGACGTCACAGCGTCGTCGACTTGTGAACCAGAAGGAGGGGGCCACTTAAAAAGACATCACGGTTAAGATAAAAAAAAGTCCAGTTAAAATATTAGAAGCGTAGGCGCGATGCGGTTGCGGCATCGGGAGATGACCGTGCTTCAGTTTAACTACCGGCTTCCGCCAAATGAACGGACTAGTGACGCATTTGTTCGGTGAACTAGAAGCGCCGCGCTTTGTAAATAAAGCGGCCGCATTGAAAATGTCGCTTACTGCCTCACATAAGTATTTTTTCCTTATTTTTTAAGACAACGATGTTTGTCACATACAAACTGTCGAGTTGAAATCGTGTTTCACTGTGTGATGCAGTACTACACTGACGTTTATGCTTGTATATGTAAGCATAATATTTTCTATTTATTACACATAAGTGTCATTAACAATCAATATATTACATATTTCCAACATTAATGACACTCCTATGTGCACTTTTCGGTCAAGGTTGTCAAGTGAACGATATCGTTAATTTTAATGTGCCACATTTCTGAATAGATTTATCACGTGGCTTTTTGTGTGGACGCGACCTGTAAATAACTTTAGTGCTTGTAATGTTTTATGGCCATATTTTATGTTGAAGAGATTTAGTACATTTGTTAACGGGGATTTTTTATACTATAATAAAATGAAATTTAGTGAGTAGCTGAACGTGTAAGTCACGTTTCGGACTTTACTATACTAATCAAATTTAAGCTATAAAAGATGATAAATAAAAAATGAAATTTCCATATACGAAATTAAATCGAAATGACGATCATTGAATAATGTGATGACGCCACAGTATTGCTAGTAATATAAGAAAATCATATTCTAACAAGGAAAGTTCACCTTGGTTATAAATGTTGACATTAGCACGAGAATGCTAATATAATTTATAAAACACACTTCGAGGAAACAGTGAATAACAGATGCTTCCTCCGGATTTTGTACAGCGCTTTATTATTTTTCTAAAACAGCTTAAGTGATTCGAAATTCATCTGAAAATAACGGAAACGCAACTAACGCATTACATTCGTCTCTTACACATTTCTGTTTCATTTTTACAATTTATCATTTCTTCATATAAGCTTTAGATAAATTATTATTATTGCTAAATGTCGTCTTCTTTATTTGATTTATATCATCTTTTGTTAAAAACTTGACTAATCTAATTGCAAAAAAAATTGCATAACGTGGTATACTACTATTTAAAGAAGTATGATTCCATAGAGCTGTAGATTGGCTACTTTTTCCTATAATACGATATCGGTTCAAATAATACTTGAAAACATAAATATTTCGTCGTGCAAAAAATGTAAACTTAATCATCAACCGAATATAAGGGCGTAAGTGGGTCCCGCGCAACTACCCCCCTCCCCCCACATCCTGGCGGAAGTGTGCGGATGTTGCGTCACCGGAAACAAGCGCTCTCTGTGTCATCGCGTGTCGTCACCGCCGTCATCGGCACGCGCTAATCATCGCGGGATAATTATCGGCATGCTATGATACTGTACGAGGGCAATGGTGGTATGAATATGACTCACATTTTAGTGTAAAAGGAAATTAAGCCTTGAGAATATAGCAAAACATCTCGTCCTTAAAGTAAACTTGTCTTTCGTTCAATTAGTAACATATGATTATTAAGTGAATTTCATATCGATATTTAATTTTAAGTAATTTGGACAACTTTTGCTATCTCAGTCAAGCCATTAGTATCCAATTACAAAATTGTTATCCAGTGCCTTGTACTGAGTGTACTGTGGTGATGCTCTTGTCGGGTAGTGGTAAATTATTTTTTAATTTTTTTCATTTGTATGTCTTTATAAACAAAACTATTTATCAGTGTTGGTAATATAATTTTAAACAATAAATACATTCTAATTTTCCCTTCCATATCTCTAACATTGATAGAAATCCATGTAACTAACGTTAACACTCGCTATTGTTTTCTTTAAAAACATTTGTATCACGTTCACTTAATTTGTTTGAACGATGCGTCCCATGTTAATAACAAACGCTCAGATAATATGTCGAGGAAGGACTGATAATTGTATCATAAGTAGTGTGTCAACAGGTCCATTTTTCACGAAATCTTATATCGATCAAAACATTCTTCACTTCCATTTGATTTATGATCCGAATAAGTTTTTCTAATGTATTTATTACTCTGTTTTGTCAATTAACATCAATAACACAATGTCGAGCGCTTAAGCTTATAACGGAGCGGCGGAAATGACTGTCATTATACAATATCCAAATCGCATTCGTGGCCAACAGTGAACGATGTCTCAGGTCCCGACATAACGTCGGAAAACAAATAATATCCTACAGAAAAACGAATGGGAACAATCGATCACTCCCAAACTCACTTCGGTTGTAATTATTTCCGAGAGGAAATGGATCCGAGATAATTCTGCGATGTATTCTCCTCGAGACGCCGCGCCTCACCGCGCCTCGCCTCGCTTCACCTCGTCGTGCGCCCTTACGTATCCGCAACGGGCGTCGTAAATATATTTTATCCCCTGGACCACTTCCACGGCGGAACGTAAACCGGCGCGTTTGACGTCAACGAATCCGCATCTCGTGTTTACGATCTCATCGGACACTTAATCAACAGCAGGAAGACGTTATACTTATACACATACGAGTATTATTCCAATCAAAATATGGTAATGGTCGGCCCCCGATAGCCCGGCGGAGGATTCATTTGGCCGTGTGCAATTTATGATCATGTTTCTCCAATTAACTGGCAATTCGGTGGCTTCGATTATTTCGCGTAAAATGTGCGGGCGACTCCCGCATCCGGTGATTACGTCCACAATATAATTTGTGATGCGCCTGCGCCGAGCGCAGCCGGCCTACGCTCCGATTTTTGTTAGATAAAAAACGGAAGGGTTCGCCTTGCCCCGTTTCTGCGCGGTTTACTTGTTTGTTTTTGTTCAAATCTTTTGCACCTGCCGTTTGCTTTGTTTTACTCTTTGTTCGTAAGATTTAAATGAGAATTGGCCTGTCATATTTTTTTAGTAATATTTTGGCTGTCGTAACGTTCGGTAGATGTTACTTTTATCTGCAAGTTTTAATTAATTGTTTTGTATAGTATCAATATTTTGATTTTACAAAGTTCACATGTGCTAATTTAGAGTTCGTCTCATTGTTTTGTCTGTGCATATGTCGGTGTACGGATTAAATTTAAGTGGATTATGCTGTTAATAGGTTTAAATGATTGTTACAGAGTCGGCGGGCATCACTGGCGTCGTCGGGCGCGTGCCGGCGACCGGATGCGCCACCGGCGACATAATGTGGCTGCTTGATGAGCCCAATCAGCCTTATGAAGGTAATCATATTATCTATCGCTCGACTATTGCAATTTACCCACATAACCAATAACTCTCTAACGGTGATACGCGTTATAGCCGGAGGCTAAGTAGTTATCGTGTAGACATTACTGGGTTCTGATTAAAAGGGTAAGTGAGTGTAAGTGCAATCGGTGGAGTGGAAAGACTTAATATCTCAAGGCGATGTTTGCCTACTCTTCCTATAAAAAAGAAATCCAAATAACTATCACCATATTGCCATTGCCATGTCTTGTTGCGTTGTTAAAAAAAATATTTTGTTAATTTGTACGTCGTAATCTCACATTCATTTTATGTATTTCAGATTGTGAGCAGCTCCTCTGTTTTCGTTATTACAATGGCGAAGGTGAGGACTGTGTCGCGGAGTCAACCACACTCCCGCCGCGGTTTAAAGTCGATCTTAAGAAACTGCCTCTTCGCCTCAAAGAAGGTATTTCTAGAAAAAGAAGTGGTGATCACGTATCGCCGTTTTCTTATAACAATGAGAGCTTTGAAATGAACTCTGAAAATGTTCCAAGAGTGGAGCACGTATCGGGCAGCAGTCAAGATATCAAGCATCTAAGTGAGAATGTCAATAAATGCTCAATTAGTGCTTTAGCAAGTAGTGAGGACAAGCTAGAACAAACGAAATGTGATCCTAGCAAATCTATTAGTAACATAAGTAAAGAATCTCAGCCTGTAAGTAGCGAATCTCAAAGTACCATAGAATGTAGACCCACGTCATCGGGAGTTAAGAAAAAATATCCACCCCCTGTCGACACTGGCGGCTGTTTGGCTTTGAATGGCGTTAAAAAGAAATCAAAAGTGAACAGTGACTTTGACTCGCCCACTTCGCCAGACACTGAATATTATAAAATATGGTCGCCAAAGAATCCCTGCAAAATAATGAAATTCGTATATGACGTGGAAGGTGCTAATGTGCCAAATGATGCGCAAAAATCTCCAGTACCACCCCTACCTCCAAGACAATCGCATAAACCACTGGAGAGAATGCACGCTTTATCTCCGCCGCAGGTACCGAGACACAGAAAGCCAAAAAAACTCACGAAGCCCGAAGACGCGTTTACGTTTGAATTAATAGATACAGATGAACAATTTTTTACCGAAAACAATATTAATCATTCGTCTGTTCTACAGGGTGGTATTAATGATTTTAAGCCTGGAGAATTTTTCTCTGGTAATCGGGTAGCTATGTCTTCGACTACTGGTTTTTGGAAAGATGGCCGAAATGTTGCCCCATTGGCGACCCCCGAGACCGATGGCAGCTTATGTGAATCAACGGTTTCTTCTATGAAATTATCTAGGTTAAATGATGACAGGAGAACTAACGATGTACCTGACGGCTCGCCTAGTGTAAGTAGAAATAAAATAATGTTTATAAAAGATATTGGACCTGATAATTATATTACTACTACATTTGTCCATAAGGACAAAACAAATATTGTTGCCGATAATGTAGATGGATTAAATCCAACGCCAAACCACTCAAAGTCTGAAGAAAAAGCTCAGAATACTTTTTTAAATGACATAAGCAATCATTCGGAATTTGAAGATGACAATAAAAATCAAATAGAAGAGAAAGAGATAACGGTTATGAAAGGCCATAAACCGCTAACGAGACAAAGTTCTATACGCGCCAATACACCAACAATGATGACTGCTTTTTTAAACTCATCGCATATTGATGGTCCAAGTAGAGAAATAGACAATAATAGTTCAAATGCCCCTAGCTCTTGTAACTCATCTCATTCAGGATCGCCTGTTGATGAAACGAGCAAGCCATTGCCAAGCGTGGGAACAATGATTATGAATCGAAAATACTCGTGTGAATCTTCAACGCCTAAACATTCTAGTCTACCTCGGCATTTACTTAAGAATCTCGGCTGCGAAGGTACACCTAAACACTCGCCTCACAAAACCAACAACACTATTAAGAATCCGGAAAGTCCGTTGAGACCGCATCCGAGAGTACTATCGAGGGTAGCAGCACTAGCCGGAACGGCAACACCTCAGTGCCCACCTACGCCTACGCATCACGCGCGGAGACCTCGGCCTCTGCCGCCTCCAGATTTGCATCCTCCACCAATACAGAATGCTGAGAATTTCGAAATGGTTGAGTTTACCAGTGAGCTAAGAACGTCGGAGATAAGATCTCCAAATCTTGAATTTGTAAACAGCAACCATTTCACGATAGTGCATGCCGGACCTCCTGATGATGTGGTGTACAGGCGGCCACCGCCCGAGGACAATGACGACAATGATAATGCATTGGCTTCACCTACGCCTCTAAGGCACATGGCTGGGATTAGGTTGCCATCGATACCTGAACGTGCATCAAGACAAATGGCGCTTACGGGAGATTTCCCCGCTAATATGATTGGTGGGATTATCGAGTGCGAAGAACCTCTGCCTGCAGGTGGGTTTATTTATCAGATTTAATTGTAATTATATGTTTTATTTTTATACTATTAATAACAATTGTATTAATGCAAGTTCCACAACGATATTAAGTGATCGCCCTATCTTCCTGTTGTTTAGGAATAGCAACTAGGCAGTACGTCTTAATTTGCAGAAATAATTTCCCCAGTAACAATTTGTTACTTCTTCACCAAGACTCTTGCTGAACGCCATCTTAGCAGTTCTGTGTAAACTATATTCTAGTGGGTTGTCTATAGCCAGACAATTTACTGATATCATTAGCCCAGTATGTGCTATATTCTGTTACAAATCGATTAGCGCATTTTTGTGTTGTAAATTTTTTAACTAATACGTCATTATTATATGCAGGCATCATTTACTAGCAGGTAAAGGTTTGTACGTCCGCGAAAAAATTCCTCTATCAACCATCCATTTAGCACATAGGCCTTGGCTAACTTAACAGATGTCATACCTTTTTGTCTTAACAATAAGTTACATAATTGTCAATTGCACATTTTCCAGGTTGGGAGGCGCGCATGGACAGTCACGGGCGAGTGTTTTACATCGACCACGTAAACAGGACAACCACTTGGTCGCGACCCAGCGCCAACGGGGCCGCGCCGCGCTCGCCCGCGCCTGAGGTTCAGAGGAGGCAGCTCGACAGAAGGTAACGAATTTTGACCACGGTATGAAATATAATACATGCCAGTGTTAGTCAATATCAAAATCGTTAAAACATGAGTTATAGTCAATATCATTAAAATATTATGCCTTAAACTATATACATTATTTTCTTTCTTTATCCGTATTTATCGACAGGAAGTACCCAATTTTTTCGATAAGAATTTTAACTGACTTTCTACATAAGATAACGTGAAAGTTTATCCTTTCATCAGATACCAGTCGATCAGGCGCACGATGACGCGTACGCAACTCGGCGACGAGGCGTGTGCGCCAGCGGGACCGTCGCGCGCGCCGCCCCCCGCGCCCACCGCGCCGCCCGCACCGCCCGTACCGCCGCCAGTTCCGCCTACGGTGCCACACCCCGCTGCTGAGTTCCTCGCGAGGCCAGACTTCTATTCGATATTGCATATGAACCAGGTACGTGAAAGCTCGAGTAGGTGTGAGTAATAGTAAACAAGCGTACCGATGCTTCGCCCTTGTAAAGTATTAACGAAATGAGGATAAGGCAAATTGTTTTATTGAAATACAACATTCGTTAGAATTTATCGAGAATCAATTACTGTTTCTTCAACAAATCATTTACCTAGTGATAAGTGACATGTCTATTCACAAACTACCTATATCGTCCAGACAAGATGGAACGTCTTTTTTTATTAGCAACTGGCTAACACTTGACGTCAATTTCAAATGATATTAGGTTATAATGAGGCCGTACATGATTAAGTGTGTTCGAGCCAGTAGACTTTGGCTGTTATGTGTATGATTGACGGAAAACAGCAATGAAATGCTGTTGCAGGTTAACAATGAAATTGGTAGGTAGCCAGCAGGGTTAACACCAATTATTTCAATATTTGGTAGTAGTAGTCACAAAAATACAATAAATACTAAAAGCTGCTGCGGTTGTTCCTGTTGGGAACTAAACCGTAAGCCATACAAATATGACTACAATGTGACATTATTAGATGTATATAATTTCATCATTGAAAAGGATAGAAGTATAAAAAGATGATATTCTGTCATTGCAGGAAGCGTCTGCGCTGTACAACGGCAACTCGACACTGAAGCACATGATCTCGAAGATCCGTCGCGACACGGCGTCGTTCGAGCGCTACCAGCACAATCGCGACCTGGTCGCGCTCGTCAACATGTTCAGCGAGCAGGACCGCGACCTGCCGCTCGGCTGGGACACTAAGCTCGACCGCAACGGAAAGGTAACCCACATTAATATATTGTTTTTGTATCCGGAGAAAAAGATAAACTTTCTTCCTGGTGTAATGCACCGTATATACCTGTCTAATAAAACTGTTGAAATTAAAGAATAAATAATGGACAGGAAATATATTAAAAAATTACACTGACATGTTGTCACTTAGTAACAGGATGACACACAATAGTGTTGTCGGCTAATAAATTGCTATTTAAAAGATTAATGTTTAAGTGGCGTACACTTTTATCAAAAACTCAGGTTCAATAGATTTCAAGCAAAAAAAACGTCTATCTTCAATATACACGCTGGGTACTGTAGATATAACATTGAAAACGTCGATATTTTTTTACTTTGGAAACGACTAATTATAGTAAAAATCTCACTATGTCTAATGACTAATTCATATTTAGTATCAGTTCAGCTATCAGTTAGTAACTTTTGACTACTGTTATTACAAAAAGTTAATTTCTCTTATGTACATGCGATAACTTAAACGATCATCATAAATTTTTTTTACACTCAATGAGGTCAAATATTGCTGATTGTAATTTTACATAAAACCTAATAGTTACGATAGTAGAAGACTGACGCATCGGGCTATCTTTACGTGAAAACTTATAAAACATTTTACGCACATATTTAGGTTAAGTGAAGGTTAAGTATAAAGTATTCGCACTGAATATTCTGATGTTCAAATGTAATGACGATAAGATCAACGTAACGTTGTTATTGGCGATAGAATGAGGGTGGTAACCTTGCCAGCCGAGTCTGAAAAACCCAATAACTATTAAAACTTAACAAACAAGGGATTTACATGATATAAGAAGACTTGGTCGCTATGTCACGAAGGTAGTTAAAAGAATACGACGATAACGTAACCGCGTTGTGTTCGTACGGATGGTGTGGTCTCGCAGCGCTTCTTCGTGGACCACGTGCTGCGGCGGACCACGTTCATGGACCCGCGGCTGCCGCGCGCCGCGCGCCTCCCCGCCGCCCCCTTCTCCCCGCTGCTGCCACACCGCCGGCGCGCCGCACACGAACAGGCACGACACGTACAATCACACACACATACGCGTAGCAAATCACCAATGCAAAAATGCGCTCTCTGTGTCCATAGCTTGAATCCTTATTATTTTCTTAATATTTGTTTAATTTGAAGCAATAATGGTATTACCATATAAGGAAAATAGTCAGGCTTCTCTTACTAAAACAATGCGTTCAGTTATAAAGCTGATTACGTAAGTGTTTATTTAAGACTAGCTCTTTATACACTGCTTCGAAGGTATCTAAGGTTTCTAGTGATTGAAATAAAAAAAAAAATAATTTGGACAGTCTAAAAAGTGTTAAGTGCGGTGATGCCTCATTTTAAAACCTATTTTAAAATCATATCATATATGTTACGGTACCTGCACCATAGGATCTGAAATATTGGCGATAGTATTAATTATCTGAGAGATTAATTACCTATTTTAGTATGTCAGAATGATCTTGACTTATGTGGGTACATTTTTGTATTGCGACCGTATTTTTGATTGTAGATGTTAGTTTTGTAAATTCCCGTAATATTGCTTGTTGGTAGTAGTTACTTTGTGTTACAATTTTATTGTAATTTGCTTCTTCTTTTATCACTTCTTTGTGTTACAACTTGTATATTAATTTTGTGATAATCTTTTCTTTTGTTTATATTTAGTTAGTACATATGAAAATTATTTTCTTCTTATATCAATTATACAGACTTCGGTGTTGTCAAAATCGATTTAATGATTTTCATATGTTTTTCACAAATCAATTTTTGTTTATCTTTATTATATAATTAGTATTTACAAACATTAATGTACATAGATAGAAAATATGTATTTTATATTAAATCAAAATAATATTGGGTTTGCGTAAAATGTATTTAAAATACCAGTTTTAATACTTGTATAGTAATAAACTGTAGTAAGGGAAAGTTCAGTCATTCATTGTGTAATAAGAAAATAATTTGTAAATGGTGAATAGAACTATGTTGGAACTATAGGTAGCTATTTGTATATAAATATAATGTTCAACAGTTTTCATAATTAGATTGACAATTATACATTCAGATAAAATTGTTGACTTAAGTTCATTCAATAGATAAGTTGGTTAATTAAAAACTTATGAATTTTGCATGATTTTTTTGAATTTAATTTATTTTCCGGATTTTTTGTTTGTGTGCCTTGTATACCATGTCATATAAGTTTGTTTTGTTGGTGTCTTTTTTTTGCATGATTTTTTACAATAACAAATGTATTTTAGTTATTCACTACATAATTTATATTATTTTTTTTTTACTTTGGCTTGAGGTTTTTTATCTGTGCCATGTTTCGTTTATGTGACATTGAGTTTTCTTATGTAAATGCGTTGCACTCAGGCCCCCACTCCTCCGCCGCGGCCTCCGATCAGCTCGTCCGACGTGTATCCGCATAACTCGCACCAGGAGATACCGGTCGCTTACAACGACAAGGTACTAACATACCACGTTCAGTTAAAAATAAAACTATAATCGTAATTGAAATATAAAATATCAGAAACAAGAATCTTTTAGCAGTAATAAGTACATATATC
Source organism: Pharmacophagus antenor (assembly GCA_018245475.1). Taxonomy (NCBI): domain Eukaryota; kingdom Metazoa; phylum Arthropoda; class Insecta; order Lepidoptera; family Papilionidae; genus Pharmacophagus; species Pharmacophagus antenor. The sequence continues at coordinate 1,128 of DWQX01001272.1, read as the reverse complement.
ACAATGTTGAAACTGCTGAATCGTTTTGTAAAGACATAAAATGTGTCTAAACCTACTATTAAATCGGATACACTATTTAATATTTACAATATGTTCATATACAAATACAAATGATAAATTTATGCTATCCTGCTTCTTGTGACAGTGGTTAAAGCCCTTGACTCTTACTCGTGATTGTAGATTCTGATGCAGCTTCTGTTAAAAATAATTCTTATGCGCTGTTTCAACTAATAACCCACACATAATCACTTCACCGGAAATCGGAAGCTTCTCTCACAAGAATAGAATCAAGTTTTTTTCCCTTGTTTCAAAAAGGAGGATAATTTAAGTTTAAAGTATGTATAAGTAACCACTTATCTGCATAACTTGTTCTGTTCACATTAACATTGATATCAAGAAAGGAGCCTACTAGCTTCTTAAAGTTAGGCAACGCAGCTGCGACACCCCGAACGCCTCCGCTGTGCATTGGCGACAGTGATCACTTTCCATCACGTGAGAAGCTTACTCGTTTGCGTACGATGCCCATAAGAAATACCTGTCCAGGTGGTGGCGTTCCTCCGTCAGCCGAACATAATGTCGATACTGCGCGAGCGGTGCGCCGGCTGCGGCGGCTGCGGCGGCACGCTGCGCGACAAGGTGAACGCGGTGCGCGTGGAGGGCGCGCCGGCGCTCGCGCGCTACCAGAACGACGTGCAGCTCACCTGCCTGCTCAGGTCGGTGCGGCGCTACCAACTAGCACATGGTTTTTACTGTTCCGTACTCAAAGGTTGAAAAACGGTAGCCTGTCACTGAGATTCCGCCGTCCGTCCGTCTGTCTGTCTGTCTATAGATCTGTCAATGGGCCCGTCCTTATGAACCGTAATAGGAAGTTGAGATTGTGTATTTCTATTGCCGCTATAACAACAAGTAGTACAAAGAATACAAGAAAAATGATTTCGTTTGCTATATTTTGACAAAAATTGAGAACTATTTAACCAGTGGCGGTATTCCCGTCCGAGTCGAGAAGTCTGGTATACACTGCCGGCCAAAAGTTTGAGACCGCCTTGAAAATATTACAATATTGAATAAAACTCCAAAAGTTAGTGCTCTACAAATTATTTATTTAACTTATTAAATAGGGAACTTGTT
>DWQX01001271.1:0-29662 GCA_018245475.1 Pharmacophagus antenor | reverse complement strand
ATCGTCGGCAGAGTCAGATGTGTCTATGAGACAGTATATATATATATATAGAGAGAGAGAGAGATAGAGAAAGAGAAAATATTTAAAAATCAATTCTTTCAACGAAATGAAAAACAACAATCTAAAGGCTGATCTTCAGAACGTACTTAATTTTATGTGAATATGGTTTTTTCAATCATATTTTTTTAATTTATTTAATTTTCTTCTAGCAGTTTTAAGCAATGTTATAATGAAAACGTATGCTAAAACTTTACGATTGGTAATGATAATGAATTAAAATAAATAAAATTCATATTAGCAATCTATATTCATTCCATTCTATTTAAAAGTTCTCAGCGTGCTGTAGTGATTAATGCCGTCCATGATGTAATAATTAGAGGAATACAAAATGGCCGCGGTGGGGTCGTTGCACTCAGAGGCGGCACCGCAAAGAGATGAACGCTACAACCAATTCTACACTTTATGGATCCCGTGTTAATTAAAATAAATTGTAGCGTGTGCAACTTATCCATTTAGCAATTTAATTAATCATAATTTATCACCACACGATAGTCGTTTATACTAATTATTACAGATATATAAATCTTTCATTAGCTAGAGAATATAAGGCAATATGTAACTTTGTGCTTACATCGTTCCCTAACTTGGAATACTACTAAAGTTTATGTACTTATGCTCTAGTTTGACGCACAATTCCCGTAAATTTTCAACGAATGTGATATATGTATAGTTTGATTTAAACTATTTATAGTGTATTTGCCATTTGTATTGTATTATAGTTACATTTTTCATTAGTTTAAAAACATTTGGCTTTTATTAGCGAATTATAACTTCAACTGATATTTGACGGATTTTAGAAAAACAACTTAGAAAAGAAGTAGACGTAAAAAGTAAAGCTTGGCGCAGTGGTTTAACCGCTTGCCGTGTAACGCGGTGGTCCCGGGTTCCATGCCCGGGCTACAGGAATAGTGGAGTCAGGATGGTATAAAAGTTTTTTAATCCCGCCCCGCTAGCTACCACCCTCCGTGTCAATCTACCGCCATAACAAGATTGCTGTGCTCCGGCAGTCATATACATGTGAGTGCCATATATTTTTTGGGCGAACACGCTTCACCATCACACCTTCAATGTCACTTACATCAGGTAAAATCGGGGCCAAATATTAGCCCATAACCGATAAAAAAAAAACTTGGCTTGGTTAAATATTTTTGACAAAATACAACAAAACCCATCAAATAAAGTTGTTTGATAGACGAAATACGTCTTTTACGCATTTCTCAATGTTCAGAGACCAGGGTTCGAAATATACTCAAGTTTCGATTCAACTAACTAATTCTCATTTATTCCACTACTGGTTTTTACTAGTGTTTAGCATCAACATATTTCTATAGTATATCATCTGCACATCTAAAATGAAATTACATGTAAGCTCCTCCAAGTTTATGTTCAATACTTACGTTTAAGTTTGTCGTTCAGCAACAGCATCATTTTTTCGTCATAGTTAATAATGGAAAATGTTATACCCTTTAAATCATAACTTGATTTACATTATTTTATGACCACTACAATATCATATTGTATGATCCATATTTTTCGAATTACGCACCTTTTTACATGGAAGAATACACTCAAATTTCAATTCTTCAAATTCATGTCTTATGGTTCCTTGATATTTTAATTTTCATTTAAATAATCTTGTCTATGTTATACATACTTATACTCCTTATAATGTACAAAATATGGCACGTCATTAAAAGTAGCAATGACGCAAGATGTCGCAAGACAAAGCGGAATGTTACTCCACTTATTATGATGTCATCTCATATTTTGATATATAAACTTATTAATAATAATGAAGGTTTGCTGCCATTATCTTTAGAGCCGTAGATTCCAGATGTGTGCTTATCAGCTTCATTATAACAATGAAGTGCTCGATTGTTTAAATAGCAATGTATTCGCTTACAGCGTAGAGACAAAAGGTGCTTCGTTTCGTCGCCAAGATAATTTTACTACCATAAACACAATTTAAAACGAAACAAATTATAATAATTTTGTGAGAGCTTTAGTATTCTAGGTGAACACGCTTCACCATCACGCATTGTCGCTTAACACCATGTGAAATTGAAGTCAAATTTTAATTATAACAACAAAATGTTTTTAAAAATTTCGCCTCTTACCAACGCGCACAAAATCTAAAACAGCCTGTGTAAGTGTGCAAAACCAAGTAACAACGTCGGCACCGGGGGCAGTCTTCATTCCGGCAATACGGCTAAGTGCCGTCCCGCTGATGGATGGTGTTTGTTCAACACATAGTTTTCAATTTTACGTCGCCCTCCCCCTCCACGCCCCTCTGACCCTTCGTCACTCCCCCCATCTCCCCCTGTCCGAACCGTAACACCCAAAGATTTCACTCACGAAATTGATATTAGGGACGTAATCTCGAATACTTCTCGGGCCGCTTACTCGATGGTTCCTGAAATTTATATCCCTTTTCCAATAATAGTTATACATTTTTCATTGGCTTAATTTCTTTTCTTAATAACCAAATTAGTCATTTACACAAAATTTTGTGCGTGACTTATTTATCATTAACACCAATTTTAAATTAAAACAAATCCGAATTACATCTATCAATATCATTAACAACTACGTTACTCAATTAGCAACAATAATTCTGTACATCTACCATGTTTACGATTTTTGTTTCTTTATGAAAGTATGTAACGTTTATTTTTATTATTTTCTTGTACGGTACACGGATGTCCCCGCTCCGACTACTTGGCCACATAAATTTGTGTGGTTATAGGTTTTGTTAAATAGCTTACCATACTATAACGCTCATATTGTCAAGCTGCCACCGTAACTCCTTCACCTAAAATAGTGTGAAGTTTAGGACAAGTGTTTGCTCATTGTAGCAGTCGTTAAAACATGTGAATAAATAAATTGCGTATCATTCGTTTAAAAAATTTACCTCAACAAAAACTGGCTACTCAATACACTAGTTATTATCGTTTAGTAATTGGGAGTCATAATATATAAATATCTTTATTTTTTTTTATCACATCTAAGACGTTAAACAATATTTAAATACAATCTTTATTCATTTATTGCGATTAAACAATATCGAAATTAAGAAATTAATTATTAACTTCCGCTTAACTAAGTTCTGAATTTCCGCAAAGTAACGATTAAATCAATCAATTATTACTGTGCAGCCTTTTTACTAACACATATGTACGTTATTGAGTCAGGTTTGTAGCTACTTGGATAGGCGTAATAAATTTAATGCAATAAATGAATAACAAAACCGTTACAACGGACAAAGAAAGTGTTTTATTTTTATTATCATATTGCAGAGAACGCAAAGATCGACTCGGGGCCCCTGACATAATATCACAAGCAAAAAAAGAAGATGTTACAACAAAATGAAAACACTGAGCCGAATGCGGAAAGAAAAATGTCAAGTGATTCACTATAAAACTCACAAATGAACCACTCGATCGATGCGCACCAATAAATCAAACGAACAAAAAATACTAACACTTATTAACTGGTAATAAAGACGCGAACACTTAATTGTGAAACTTTAACGTCAGCAGTATTACGTTGGCGGTTACATTTGACGACTTGTAAATACTGAATGGTCGTTATCAATGTGTTTAGAGGAGAGTAGCAAGCCCGGTAGTCCTCCCGGTTAACAAGCAGATTGCAGTGACACACAAAATCAATAAATGAATAAATAAAAATGCTCGCCCACACTCAACGGGATGCGTTCTCATTATCGTAACTTCAATAATATATGTAATAACATGTTTGATTTTTTATTTTATACCAAAAAGTATTTATTCATTCTTTGTGTCCAAACATATGTTATTTTTTAACAACTTTTCGTCTGTGTTCGTATTACATGATATCAGATAGAATGAATATCCTTCGACGCCTTCAAAGTCTGAAGGCGATTATCGAGGAGGTTTTTGTGGCTTAAAATAACCTGATTCCCTTCCAAAAGGCATCTTTTCGAAGATTTTCCCAAACAAAAAAAAGGTAGTGTTAGATAACACATGCGTTTGTTTGCTTCCTCAACGTAATCATGGTGTAGAAGTATAGTTTTTTATAATCTAAGAACAAACACTCACACGTGAAAATATTATTTCCTGAAAATGAATTACCTACATATTTACTACATGATAAATACAATAACTTTGTAGACAACTTAGTCCATGAAATGGGACATTACTAGTTAGGAAAATGTCATTTTCTAGACTTGAATAGTACCTACATAATTTGTCTGTTTCATTTGTTCCGCCATGACACTTTACAGACATTACTGTCAAATAACGTACGTGACTTCACGTTAAACGTTATTTATTGAATGCAATAATGTCATCATTAAATACGCTAGACAAATATGACATTGGCTGAATTATTTTGTTGTCATAACGTGGAGGTGAGAAGGAGAAATGCTTAGATTAAATAGATATGATCTAAGTGCCTATCAGGTAAGAAAGGCTTGACGTCTGTAAACAATTCAATATTAGGGTAATAAATAGCTCTTAACATTTACATAAAATTATTTAAATATCAATAACATTAATAAAGTACATACTGATCAGTAGACTACATATATATACCTAATGTCATCGAATAAGACTTCGTTATTTGTTACTAACTACATTATCAGTAATTGCGTGTGATCACTACTTAGTTTTAAGACAAGTTTTTATTTTACAGAAACACTAAGACTATAATATACCACAAACTAAAGAAAGAAACCGAATTCGTGCATTTTATCTTTCTCTTCTCAAAGACATTTCCAAATATGTATTTTGTCAATTGATACACCTTGGCGATCAAATGTTTAGGCGATTGTTAGCAGTCGAACGCACTTTGTTAATAATATGACGAAAGAGTTATATAATTTATCAATAAAGTCCCAAAATTGTAACAGAAGTGATAGCCATCGAATTTTTGGAAAGACTTTTTCATTGTAATTACAAAATAGAATGTGGGACCTTTAATGATTTAAATTTACATGGAGTTGCGGAGATGGGCCAGGGACATTTATTAAACTTATTAGACACCTCTTTATACGTGAGGTCGGTTAAATAACGTAACGTATAACAATGAGAATGCGACCTACATACTTCGTGAGTTGAAAATGACAGTGGGTTAGCTATGGAGTGGTTAGTTTTACGACCGTTGTAAACCACCCGCAGAGCCTCGGCATAGGGAAAAAAAAGAAGCATCATATTGTACAACTTTTTTCATGTCTTGTGTTAAAATAATTACAAATGTTGGCATATAATTAATACCTTCTTTACGTAATAGTTAAATGTATTTGAGTAATAATTGCCGACATATTTTTTTATGAGAACGTAGAATTTTCTTATAATTTAGAAAAGGCGATGTCATTTGTTGTGTTCTGAAACCGCGACTATAATGTCTGTTTAATGTTGGCATCTAATGAGTTTGTTTATGTAAAGTTTTTCTTACTCAATACCATCAACATATATAGTACAAGATAAAATATTGTACTATACATCATAGTCTTCTATAATACCTGTAAATAATAAAATATAAATACGACTTCGTTTTTGTTACTGTCTAAGTGGTGCGGTAGTTTACCGCCTGTCTTGTAACATGGATGTCCCGGGTTCGTTTTCGGGGCTATAGGAGTATTAAGGTCTGAATGGAGGTAGGATCTTTTCGAACCCATCTACCACCTGCCGCCATAAGAGTGTCGCTGCGTTTGAACAGTCATACAAGAGAACTAAAGTATTACGAGTGAGCATGCTTCACCATCTATAGCCTCATTGTGTCTTAACGTCGTGTGAAATTGTGGTCAAGTGTCAACCCGTTTCTGATAAACTTACCGCATATATTGCTTAATGATTTATTGGCGACTTCGTCACAAACTATATGCTAAGAGAGTACTAAAAATTGTACAGTATATTTCTGTATAAATTTTATGTTGATTGCGTGCTTATTAAAAAACATTCATGCATCGTCAATTGGAAAAGTCATAGAAAAGGAAATATCAAAAAATTTACTTAATTTGCCCCACCGCTAATATTGATATTATTGTTTAAAAAAGGAGAACAATTACTATTTTTCGGCAAGCAAAATTAGAACATAGTATTACTTTTTAGGATATGAACTATTAAATACATAAATAGTTACTTATAAAATCTCAAATATAATTATTATTTATGATAATATAATGTAGATACAAACAGACGCATGCGCAGAAAATATTATCTAATTAACATTAGTAAGTGCATAAGTTTCACTATTTTTCTTAACAGGAAATAAGAACATATTTAGTTGAGTTATTCTAGTGTTAGGCGAAACCATTTTAGTTTCGGGTATCAACTGATGTCATCGCATATAATTAGAAATAGCGTCATAGTCTTCATTACGTTCCTTTTATCATAATTTTGTATCTTTGTGTTTTAAAATTTTTAAAATATTGTTTTTAAAATACGTAAAGAATAAATTTAATTTTTCAAATATTTTTTTTTGGATTCATTCTGAACGGTATTTGTTGTCCAAGAACTTGTGCATATGCACGTGAAATATTTATCGAACGAAATAATGATATCAAAGGTGCATTAGGAACAGTCAAATTAATCTTACATGTTAAAAAGCAAAATAATATATAGATGATCATTTCGTTAATGTCGGGTTACTTTATCAATGTTACTAATGAAAAAATATGGCACCTAAATTTCTCAACTTCGTGAAACTCAAAATGCATAAATCAATATGTATCTATCTTGTGTATACATATCTATATCTCACGAACAGTGGAGATTGTTGCTAGTTAGATTTTTTCGTACCTACTAGCCCTTTTATTATCAATGTACCGCTGTAGCAGTCTTGTAGTGTTCCGGCAATCATACATATGATATCAAGACGAACCCCATCGTCGTTAAAACATGACATTGCAATTTTACGGGGAATACACCATGTTTTAAATAATATTCGTAATATATTGAATAGTTATACGGTAAGCTAGCTATTTAATTAGAATGTAACACAATGCATACGAAATTATCAATGTTTCTGCAAAAAGATAATTATATAATTATCAAATTTTAACCTTTCTCAGTTTAATTATTGACCATCGCTAAGATTTACTGAATGCATGATTTTGTTGCATATTTAAAAATGTCGTAAATATAATATCTACGAAATAAATTACATGAAATATTACTCGTAGTAAATATTAGAAGAATAAGTTTGGACACACATTATTGACACGAAAAGTAGCATAAGTGTGAGTGTATGCATGAAGCGGGAATAGGTTTCTAAGTGTCGCTTAAAACCTCATTCCCACTTCACAGCAAATGCTGATTTCTACCGACAAATTAACGCTCCGGGTCCACGTGTTAACCCTTTTGTGTTATTTTATAGTTTTATGAGCGAACAACGTCGAGATAAAGCCACGGCGCGGTCGTCACTTACGCAACGCGGTGCCGACAAAAGTGAAAATGTCCGGCAGTAAAAGTTGCACAGATAAGCAATTTTTTTTTACTTCCAATCTCCATGGCTAAAGCCGACAGGTAGGCCTACGCGCATTGAGAAAGGGTTAAACGCTTTTTTGGTTTTTGACAAATCTCTTTTTAAACGTTCTTTGTTAGGTAAATAAAAGTATTTTTTTTTGTGTAGCTATTGTTGTTATCATTGTGTTGTATTGTAAACAATACAAATCGTTTTCTTCACAATAGATAATTAACACTTTCATTGAGGAAGTATAACCTTCTTTTCGATATAATCTTTAAATTACTTTATCAAATTTATAACTCTTATAAAAAGTTAGTGTATTTTTTATGAATAACAATATTTTTATCTAAATATATTTAAATAAATATTTTTTTCCAAATATATTAAAAAAAATTTAAATAAAATTTTTAAACTATGATCTTCGATGTAATGATTTTGGTTAAAAATACTTAGTTATTGTTTGTAAATCATATTATTTTTTTATTGTTAAACAACAAAGAAATAAAGTTTATGCAATCTGCAATCGATAGTATACAAAGAAAACAATGCATTTTTGTAAATACTTAATTTTATTAACTCTGTAACTAACAGATGATATATAAGTATCCTATCCAGATTCGAGTAATACAACATTAATATGTATATTTATAATTACAAGAATGAATTTAGCATACTTTTTCTTGTATATAACACTAAGCATTTTGGCAAGCGTGCGAAGAGATACGTACATTCATATTAAAAAAAAAGTTGCCGGAGAACTTTATATACGTATAGTAAATTTACCTAATTAGTGTTTAAAAATATTATAATGTATATTATGGAAAATGCTATTATTGATAAATCCTAATTTAATCCAATATCAAAAATCAATAATTAAATAAAATCATATCATAATTAAGTAAATGTTACCGTTTTAAAAATTCCCTTTCGCCAAAGTTTTATTTATTATTTGTACGTAAATAAGAATAAAATAATTTTATTTTATATTGTTAATTGATTCTGAAATAGGCGGACAGATATCGGTATACTTAGCGAGATTATTAGTGACATAGCTTATATTAAACACATCAATATCAATACAAAGGTGCGGTGCACTAAATGTTATTTTTTATCTAAGTTTAACTACCAGCCATTAGTCCGCACGCTCACCAAACAAAGTTCTCTATATTAGAAATGCTAAATTGATACTTGCACATAAATATATATTTTAAATGGAATGTGCGGAAGCGTAGATAGGTACCTATCTTACACCAAACACCATATATTTAAATTCATTAAATTTTACCTTAAGTTCTATATATACAAATGTTAACTACACCTAGTACGCGATGGTCGACGGAACTATAATTCCATTACTCCTATCTAATTAATTAATTACTATATATTTTACATATTTGTTATACACAAACAACATTGCACTTTTAGACGGTCCGATATGACACCTTTCACACGCGTATATATACCAACTCCATAGGTGACCATTATCTAATTTATTTATAAATAAATAATTTTATTACCTTCGTTTAGTGTAATATGTTTTAATGACTAACTAATATAATAAAAATTATAGTGTAACATGTACAATAGATATTATTAACTTGATAGAAGTCTGCCTAATTTTATTATTTTTAAAATACCGTTAATAAACAAACATAAAACCGTCAAATGTCAGCCCTTATCGTATCAATTAGTTCCATTTGGGACTCTTTGCGTGCTTTCAACTACAGTTAACGTTAGTCGTTTCATTATGCCATTTTAAGATTTGGATCGAAACATCATTTATTTCGAGCAGAAACATTATTTACAATCGATCCTTGTTAATTTTTCAACAAAAGATTTCAACGCGTGCAATACAAATAACTTATCTGGACATCGACAGATAGTGACCGATAACCGTATCATATTGATCGTATTACGGCTTCGATTATGTCACAGAAACGCTTTTGTTTTGTTTTTTATTTAGAGCTTTCTATTTACACAAAGGGGAATACAATAACTACGTGACTGGTTACAGCTTGTAAATAAATTATGTAGTAGTACTTCTAAATAAATTAGATAGTTAAACATGTTCCAATAGGAGCTGGTATACTAACGAATCTCCGAAATGAGTTACGGAGTACGAGTACACTTCCAGAAGTCCTAAAAATAGTTTAGGCCTATCGCGCCGCCACCGTCCGGGGCGCCTCCACGCGTACACCTATCTACTAAGAGAATTCACAAAACGGACTTTGAAAAAAATCATCGCAAATATTTACACAATATCTATATATCGCCCTGGCTTACGTAGTCCCGATATCACAAGAACACAAGTCACGCTCTCACTGAGTCAAACGGTTTGAGATTATCGCTTTTCTTTTTCGCCGGCGGACTTACCCCCGGCGCGGCCATAGGGCGCTCGGCGCCTACGCCAGCGGATACTGTCACAAGGGCGGCTGTGCGTGGGCGTGGGCGTGGTGATGGTACAGCGGCGACTGGTAGTAGTTATCAGCCGGCGCGTGCCCATACCCGTAATTCACGTCGTACATCTTTAGGTCCGTCTTGGTGTCCGCACCGGGCAGCAACCGCGTGATGCTGAACGGGTGCGGCGCAGGTGCGTACCCGGTGGGCTCTTGCTTCAGCTGCGCGTAGTGCTCCAGCGCCAGCGGCGTGTGCTCGGGCAGACACAGTTCGGGCGCGGCATGCAGTTGCGCCAGCAGGTCATCGCGCATTTCCTTCTCCTCCCCGGCACCGCCGGCCGTCTTCTCGTGCCCGTGCTCTCCTCGCTTCTCGTGACCCGAACTGTGGTGCCCGTGCGTGTGAGCCGCCTTCTGCGCTTGTCTTATAGATTCTTTCTTTTCATCCTTGAATCGCTTCTGTCGCCGTAGAAAACAGCCGTTTTCGAACATGTTCCCGCTATCCGGATGCAACGTCCAGAAGGAGCCTTTGCCCGGCTTGTCGGGAGTTCGCGGTACTTTCACGAAACAGTCATTGAACGACAGCGAATGCCTTATAGAGTTTTGCCACCGCTGCTGGTTCTGTCTGTAGAAAGGGAACAAGTCCATGATGAACTGGTAGATTTCCGAGAGGGTGAGCATGCGCGACGGATTGTTCTGTATGGCCATGGTTATCAGGGATATGTACGAGTACGGTGGCTTGGCGTGCGTGTAGGAGCGACGGTAAGTTTTGTCGTTCCGCGCTCGTTGTAAGGCCGATGTAGGAGAAGCCGCCTCCTGTTCGCGAGGCAGTGCTCCGTAGGGCACAGCGCCGCCGCCGCCCATGCAGGACGCCATGGTGCTAGGCGGCGAGTAGCCCACGCCTGGGGAGCCCATGCAGGAGCCGCCGGCGACCATGTTGTTGGAGTATATGTTGGGGTACGCTTGGGCTGGCATGCAGCCCATCCCGTTCACGTAGGGCGGCGCGAGGCCCGGCGACAGGGAAGACAGCGACGCGGACGTCGGCACGTCGCCGTACGATAGCTTCTGCGAGATCATGGCTAGCGCATCACCCGCGCGTGTACGCCGGCCAGGGGCAAACACTCGCACTGATTGAAAGAGTAAATAGAGGACAGGGGCCCGGGCTCCCCTCCACTTACCGACCATGGGCGCTTGGAGGCGTGGCTTTGTGTGACCCACCCGCTCTGCGTGCGCACTGCCTCCCCCCCAATCGCCTCTTCCCCCCACTCCGTCGCACGTCCCCCTCGCGCGATGCCTCAAGCCGCGAACCGTCGCTAATAATACCGCAGCACGGAAAGATAAAAATATGGAATAACCAAAAGTGAGTTAGCCAGAATGTGTTCTTGCTTTGGATCTCGATTCTATCACTACATTGATAAACTTAATTGATTTTATCCACTAGTAGTTGAAATGAAGACTAACAAATTGTTGCCTTCCATTCTTGTGCAATTTTATTTCACTTGAGATCTTTAGAGGTCGCTTTAGTGTGAAACATTTGTAACACATTAGGCAGACAACACTATGTTTATAACTAATAACTTTAATTACTATAATATATACGGCAAAAGATCTTTATTGTCACTAAAACCAATAGCATATTGCTTTCCTATACCTATTTATTTATATCTAAAATAACTACATGACATAATTGTAAAACTGAACGATAAAATGAACACCGATATTTCTTTATTACTATCAGCTACAATTGTAACTTAGAAATATCCAAGTTAAATACATTATACATCTGCAAAACTTCCGTTACTTTCTGAATCTATTTTAAAATTTAAAGTATGTTAAAGTTGTTAATTTTACATAAATATGATGAAAACTATCCTCTTGTTTTAACAGCAATATTGAAACAAAACTTTATTTGTGTACATATATCGTATATGCTAATATACATGTATGTTAAGTTTATATTTTCATTTAACAAATAACTATTTAATGTTAAACAATAGAATATATTTTTATTAAAATTTTTCGTAAAACTTTTATAGATTGTACTTTTATTAGATGACCTAATTGGTAAATATAAAAAGATTGATTGATTGAAAATTTTTAGATTACTGTAATTATAATAATTGTTATTTATATATTTCTTTTTGATAAGGTTGTCCATCGTCTGTGCCTTATACGTTTAAAGCATTAAGAATTATAATTAACTATGCCCTAGGTACTTACTGTGTAGAGTAGTTAATTTTGCAACGAGGAAGCTGTGAATAACAAATTGTAAACAAATAAAGTGGCACTTAGCTTAATAGCTTCTACTTACTCGTCAACGTATCGTCGATACAAATATCAACGTCTATTAGATAATATAGAGCGCGGAACAAATTTACAAATCACTTAGAATATACCAAAAAGAGTCATTTTTTTATCGGTTACGAGCTAACATTTATCCTGGATTCAACTTATGTGACTATAAGACCGTAGATGGTGAAGTGTGTTCACCCAGAATATTTCTCTCTCACATGTATGACTACTGGAACACAGCCATCCTGTTATGGCAGCAGATAGGCAATAAATGTGGTAGCTAGTGGGTTCGAAAATCCCTACTAACATCCAGATCCCACTACAATTGTAGCTCAGGAATTGAACCGGGGACCTCTCCCTTACAAGACAAGCGATAAATCACTGCAGCACGAAGGTAGTTGAAATCCTTAATAATACATATAAAATATTGCTTATTTTTGGAAAAAAATATCGAAATAATATGACATGATATGATCAGCCCGTGTTAGTCCACTGTTGGTCATAAGCCTTCCGCAATGCCTTCCAGCATATGTTTTAACACAAGCTTTCCTCATGCAGCTGTCTCTATCAAATACTCTGGTTAAAACATCTGAAACAACGAATATAATATAAAAAATGAAATAACTCTTACTTTTCAAACCGAACTATCATCAAAACTTTCTCCTAGGTGTCTGTTAAAACCAACCGCATAGATGTCTGAAGCAATACCTTAATTTAATATTGTCACTGCATATTAAATCTTTCCTTATAAATCGCTCCGATATTGCTAGTGTTCAATATATCAAAATAATTATTTTCGTGTATTAATATAAATATTTCAAGAAACATCCGAAGACCGTATTATAAGTTTGTCCATAAAAAAAAATAAAAAATGAAAATTTCTGTATTGAATACAAGCAAAACGTTTACAATTCAATGCCGTTTTGTCTCCAGGAAATTTTGTATCTCAGGAGACAATACCTCTTTCTTTCTCCTAATAGTAATATATGTTAGATCATAAATAATCTAGACCAGAGTTTCTAAGGTGAGGTGTAGGCCCCACAATGGGGCAATTACGTAATTTAGAGGATCCAACCAGCAACATTTTAAAAAATTACCTAATATTATTAATTGAATTTCTTGGTTTTCATTTGTTTTTGGGGGACATAAGATAAAAATTGCATAGTTCGAGGGGGACATAACAAAATATTTACTCAAAAGCGGGACATTGAACCAAACAGGTTGGGAAACACTGATCTAAACCATCAGTAACACAATTTGCATAAATATGAATTACGTTAAAAATGCCTACACACGATACGATATAGGTTGATGGCAAGGGCTAGGCGTTATTGCATCATTGGAATGGTGATAAAAATTGTTTGGTCATTACATGCTTAATGTCAATTAATTACCTAATACTAATGCGTCAAAATATTTTAATTGGTTCGGTTTTTTTTTAAAGATTCTCTCTACTTCTTAAAGCTCTATTTTAATATTATTAAAATATAATAAAAGATATTTATTACTCAAAAACTCACTGCGTAATATTTCGGAAAATATAATTTTGTTAATAAAAATATGCAGTATCTTTTCAGATTATACTTTGTTATATTATTGATAGCTAGCAACAACTAGATGCGAATAGCCTAAGATAACAATGTGGAATTTCTTAGCGAAGTTCTATTTCCTACAGTGGATTTAAGGCAGTTATGTCTCTGTAAGACAACCCTAAATTATTAATTGTTCAAATACATAAAAAGTTATGAAAATTTTAGTATTTTGTATTCTAGCATAGCAAAGTACTTAGTATTTTGTATAAGCAAAGGAAACATTTTTGAGATCTCTTTTTAGGTACATTGAATGAAAGGAATGGTGGAATCTATGATGCTATGTACGATAATACTGCAAATAAACTCGTAATGTTTTGTGTAGTGATATACCAATGTCTACATACAATGTATATATATAAATATATATATATTGGTGTTTGTACGAAGTGATAAACACTGTCATACCATCATAAAAGGTATTCTATTATATAAAGATACCTTTTATCAGTAACCTAGTAAAATATTAATAGATGAATGACGTCGACATTTTAAATTGACAGCACAGGCCTTTAAAACAATATGAGTTAAAAATATTCAAAACTGGAATACTCTCGAGATATGTACGAGACTATTCTTTTTTCGAAAAACGAATGGACTTCTTTCAAAAATCACCGTAGAGTATAAAAACCAGTTTCGAAACGTACTTAATCTCACCGCATTTTACTTGTACATTTCTATTCGTTGGCCAGTTGACGAGCCCGCCTATACGTTTGTAACCCGACACCGGATCTCGGTTAATGGTATACGCTTGTCCCGCTCACCCCGCGTAACTCGAGCCCGATGTATTGGCTGCACGAAAGCTTTACGAGTTAATGTAATAAATTGAATTGGTATAGTGCGAGGAACACATATGTAATTTTAATGTTATTAGAAAGCAGAGGCGATACTCACATACAAGCCCGAAAGTCTTGCAAATCCCATTTAAGCAATATAGGGCACTGGAATGAATAAAACATAACTACTTTTTTTATCAGTTATAAGCTAACACTTGGCCTCTATTTCACCTGGTGTTAACAGTGAGGCCGTAGATGGTAAAGCGTATTAAACCAGAATATATCTGGCTCTCACATGTATCACTGCTGAAACAGCAGTGCTGTTATGGCGGCAGATTGACATTGAAAGTGGTAGCTAGCCAGGCTGGTTTGAAAAACCCTACCACCATCCAGACTCCACAACTCATGTGGCCCAGGAATCGAACCCGGGACTTCCGCGCTCAAAGGCAAATGGGTAAACCACTACGCCACGGGGGCTACCGAACTACGTTCGACGGGAACAGTCGAACTACTACGAAGTCGAAACACGAGCAAAAAGTTAAACAAAAAAAAATCACTTCATGTATTAATATTTTTTAATGTAAATGTGTATGCACGGGCTTGTTCTGCAGGCAGGCCACTGTTATAAAAATATTTTTATATAAAAAAAGGGACAAGGCGTTAGTAATAAGCTCCTATAGAATCAAAATATAAACAGAACTTTATTACGCTAGAAACTTTAACATGTTAACCTTCCTTACTTTAGTAGTTGCAAGCTTCGGCATTCTCCAAACCGCAGTACAGTGATGATACTTTTTGTCGATAATGGGCTAACACTTGACCACTGCTTCACTTGATGTTTAGTGACAATGCGGCCGTAGATACTGAACCGTATTCATCAACAATACTGTAATCTAGCCTAGCTCTCATGGCTTCATGAATGACTGCCGGAACAAAGGAATGCTGTTACAGAGGCGGATTGACATTGAGGGTGGTAGCTAACCAGTTAGGTTAGATAAATCCTATCACCAAACATTTTGGATTAGACAGATAATGCTTTCCCAATGTTGCAATCTGTTGAGTTACGATAGCTAGATCACCCACAATAGCCACTCTATCATTACAGGCCTAATTATAGTCAACAATGGAGCCTTTAACTAGTTCTGCTGCAATAGGATACAAAGTTTTAAACTTTCGGATGCTTACTTCCGCATTCCTGATGTTCCATGGGTGATGGAAACCTAATTCGAGCTATTATAAACGATGACAAAAGCAGTTAAATCGGTCGCAACCTTCTCAAATCAAACTACCATTTTACTTATTTCTTTACTTACAAGAACAGAGACCTGATTGTATTTTGACACGCCTGATGATATATAATAGAAGCATTATATATCACCAAGCGTATCTTAAAATTTCTTCCTTATTTTATATATACGCAAGGAGATAGTGAGAAATAGGACTTGTTCAATGTATTAATTATACCTTAGTTAGAGATACTAATCGTAGCATTTTTCTATAAAACCGTGAAGCTTATACAGCAGTAACCGTCGGGCGCCTCCTTCGCTGGGAATGGTAATTTTTTTTTTATTTATTATTAAAATTATTTCCTCTCCTGTACCCAAGTTTCAGTCCATCGACTCAACGATTAAGAAGTTCCTTTTAAAAAGTTAACCCCGCGCTTCTCTTCCATCCCTCCCCCCTTCCTTAGTGGACACCAATATATCATATAGAAAACAAACAATTACCTTTCTCTAGGACCTGTGCTTCAAGCTGGGCGTTGATAAATAGTTAAATCAGCTAGAACTTTGAATTTTATATGTACATACGTACATAATATAAAATTATTACTGATATTAGTTTTGTTATTGAGTATAAAATTGTCTACAATTTTTCCTTCATGATTTACCATGTCTATATCTACGTATGTACACTTCTCGAGTGGTCCCCAAATTTAATCCGGGATCTCCGTGTTACAAGCAAGCTACCACCACAGCGCCACGAATGCAGTCATTCTAAATCATTCCGTAGTGAATTTAGCTCTTATCCACAGCCGAACGCATTACAAAGTTCAGGACGTTTATAATAATATACAAACAAAGACGTTTCGACGTGCTGACATCTTTTGGCTACTTAATTACGTCATTAGGGAAGTAGGGACGTTAGCACTTTGTTGATATCGCATTTGTTTGCGTGAGATTATAGGGGCTCACTAATTAACATTGTTTACTAACAATTTGAAGACGTTTGTGCTGACTGCGAGTTCACCTAATTAGTTGTTTAATTAATTTATGATAAATGCCCCTTATCGGCTGTCGGATGCACGCTTCTGAATTAAGAAGTAGAATAAAATACTTACAACAAGCTTACTTAAAACAATTTACAACAAGAGCTTTAAAATATGGTAACTTTTGTAATTTAATTGATATTTTAATTATAAAATCGCTAAAACCAATGGAAAAAAAAAACAATGAAAGCGCGAAAAATGCGAAAAAATTGCCTAATTTAAATTTATAATTCCTGATTTCGTCACATACAATGATGCAGGACAAAGGTAACTGGCAGTCACAACAAACCGCATAATTTCATTACCGCAGATAAGACAGGTAAGCCACGGTAAGCCGTCGGTGTATAATGGCGTCACGTAACATTTTAACCCTCTATGCGCTGCATTCATCTGTCATTTATAATTTCGTTTTTGTAACGCTGACCATTGTTGAAAGATTGAGCTGAATATGACGTGAGAATTTGCAGGAATGAGTAATAGCGTCCTCATACCTTACTCAAGAAAGGAGGAACATTTTATTGTAAAAAATAGTGTAAAATTACAAAAAAAAAGTTTAAAATCAATACAAAAACGTATTAGTTTTAATCGTGTTATAACTCCTTTCGTTGAATATATTTCTCGTTTGCATAACAGATTGCAGCGATTATTATTTTAGGGAAAATTTCAAACATTTATATTTCATAATCCCTATCTTATTTAAGGTCGTCTGTCAAATTTAATGAAAACATTATTATTTAATTTCCAATTTCATTATAAAGGTAAAAAAGTCACTGTAATCACCTTTCGATGAGCGACCTTATAAATACTGTAATTCGCAACTTATAACAAAAAAATATCATATTTGTTAGTCCATAATGTTGGATAGTTACACGATACTTTCACTTGAAATTCAGTAAAAAAAGAAAGCTAGGCATTAGCACCATCATCCCACATCCGAGATCCATTAATGCGATGAGACTTGTTGATTCGGCGGCTAGAAGTCGCGTCCCTTTAACCAAAAACTTTTGCGTGGGAACCGTATCAAGCAATGCTGTATTGTTTTGATATATTTATAAGTCGAAATTACTGTCATTATAACGAGATCCTTAATTGTTGATAACAGAATGGTATAATATTTAATATTAGTGTTAGGAAGTATTCACTAAAACAATTAGAACTTAAAAAGTTATGTGATTAGTTTTAATGACATGTGGAGTGTGATTTGAAAGCTATTGGCGGCAATTGATTGCTATTTTCTAAAAAATTTTTCAACAAATAAATATATTGAGTGGCAGATAAACGATGAAATAATGTTATATCAATAATAGCAGCTGGATTTTGATTATCTACTTTGAATAATGTAACTTGATATTCCAAAGGCATAATCGTATTTAATTACTAATTATTTAATATATTTTTGACAAATTTGTAAATAAACGAGGTGTTGAAATTGATTGTGAAATTCTATTAAGTCTGCAAATGTTAATAGGCAATACATAACCAAAACAACTAATAATATTGTCGATTTATTTCAGAAAA
Source organism: Pharmacophagus antenor (assembly GCA_018245475.1). Taxonomy (NCBI): domain Eukaryota; kingdom Metazoa; phylum Arthropoda; class Insecta; order Lepidoptera; family Papilionidae; genus Pharmacophagus; species Pharmacophagus antenor. The sequence goes on along the minus strand of DWQX01001271.1, from coordinate 11,322 downwards.
CAATGTCAATATTTTGGTCAATATTATAAAATGTCAGTGAATACAAACCTTTGTTATGCTTTTTTTTCTTCACAAACTTACAGTTTCTGCGTTGGGCACGTTTTAGCGTCGTTTAGTCGAAATGTTATTTCATTATCATCTAAAGAGGCAAAGGAAACAGGCTCTCGAGTCCAAGGAATAATGGAAGGAAAAGGAAGAGGGGGACTTTCATCGCGTACCTGTGCGCTGGAGCATCATACCTGACCTAGGAAAACAAACATGGCGCTGAGATTTTGCATAGAGTGGATATAACATTTTTTTTTAACAAAAAGAGGGTCTGTTTTAAAGAAATGTTATAAAAATTATTAAGATAGCGATGAAATTGAAAAACGATCCTTTTCTGTTAATTCAAAAATTTTAGCTAGATTTACAAATATAAGAAACATTGAATGACACCGCATAATTCAGATTAGAATATCACTATAAGTGATATTTCATTCACCATTTTTTTATTTTTTCGGCAATGAGCTAACGTCAATTTCACATGATGTGACAATAAGGCTGTAGATGGAGGTCGCCAAGAATACTTTGGCTTTTACATGTATGACTACTGGAACACAATAACGCAATCATAGCAGCAGGTTGACATTTTGGGTTGTAGTTGGCCAAGCAGCTTTAAAATAACACCACCGGCATACAACTCGTGTGGTCCCGGAAACGGACTTGTGATCCTGGCTAGCGGTAAACCAGTACGCCACGGAAGCAGTGTAATAAATCATTTAAATAACTTTATGACATGAAGACAAAAACAGCAATGACATATTAAAAATACAAAAACGTCACGTGAATACTGCATTAGTAATAACGGAATATTTTTATTTATTATGTGAATATTGAATATTAAATACTAAAACATACATAGATTATTATTTACATTAAACATTGTAAATAGAAATCAAATTATGAAAAGGCCAATATCAAATGTTTATTAAAATTATGTCGTTGGCTTGTCCACATTCAGTATAACGCAGTACGTATAACATTTTCATATTTTTGGTGGTATTTTTTACTTGACACGCTAAGTGGTACACTGGGGACCACCCACCGAGGACCGTCTGGAAAACCAGAGTTGTTTCGAACGTTTTAACGTCGAAATAAATTAATTTATTCCTGTATTAAAAGAAAAAGGAATAAAGAATTTAATTAATTTCTTAATTTATAACTAAGATCAACGTATGATACAATTTCACCAGTGTTTTCCCGAAGACAAGAAAGAGCTACAATCAAATTTAAAAACTAAATTTAATACTTAAAAAGAATTTAATTAATGTACCACTATCGTACCCGTCTATAAAATTAGCGCGGGTCGAAATAACATCAACAGTAAAAAATTAGATCAGAATTAAAAGTGTGCAATAACGTTTACACTTGAAATTAATTTAGTTAAAGTTTAAAGATATTATTACGCAGATCATTATATATAAATATTATAAACAAAAATGTTTCCAAAGACAGAAACATGTCTGCCTTTGAGATGAGATGTCATTAAAATTGATTTACTTGCCATTCTACCTAAATATCTCCTTAGTAATAAAGCACGATATAACAAACATCAAGCTATGCTTACCGATTACTGATAGGTCTTCAATCTTGCCTCTCGTGAAGCTAAGCATCGACATTTAAGCCTACGAGCCCTTACAACAATAGAGTTTTAAGTCTTTCTCATAGAAGCATCTCATATCCACCTCCATCTATACGCAGCGAGTGCGAGTACGCACTTTATAAACAATTAAAGTTATGCTGGGACATTATTTTAAGGCGCGTTCACATACCATATAAGTTAAATATGGCCATAAGTTTTTCAACCCAAAATTTTGAATGTTTTCACGATATCTGTTCGGATGAGTAAGCTGACTTAATTAATCATATTTTTAATATATATTCAAGCTTTATTATCATACGAATTTAAATTAAAAAGTTTAAAAATTATTTATCATCACATTCTTATTTACTTGTACTCCGTAACTGGAGATCGGAGGTAACACTATTGAGCCTATTTTTACCTCTAAAGATAATTGTATAAAATGTGTTGGTTAACAGGATTTAACATGTCTCAAGACGTACAATGCTGCGTAGTGCTGTATAAATGGTTTCAATGAACATCAAATTAACCATCTTCCTCATGTAGCCGTTTCGTTGAATAAAATTGATCTTATTATAAAAAAAAAATCTATGCATATTTATGGAACAAATTCAGCTGCATGTGAACGCGGCTTCAGCTCTCGACGCCCGTCGCAAATTCAGAGCGCGGTCCGCGGGCGCAGCGTAATCCTGGACAAGTGGCCGCCTCGGGGGATCGCTGGGAACTTTATTATCGTTGCTTGTTTAATTCCAGTGTATTGGCGGCTTAGGCCGGTACCACGCTTAGAGGGCTCCCTCTGTGGGAGTACGAGATTGGGAATATTTAGAAGTTGTAATGCGGAATTAATTTGCAATCGCGCCGCGGGCGAAATGCTCTGCAAATCCGTTATATTGTTGTGGAACTCGTCTTAGACGCGAAGTTCATGTTTGCAACTCGTTTCTACATTATATACGATATGCGCATAATTTATTAAGGAAGTGCATTTGTAATAAGTTTTATATTTACTGAATCTTCAACTTTTATGTGTCATAAATATATTCTTAAAATAAAAATTATTAAGATTTAATACTATAATAGAATGAAATTAATTATGAAATGTTTACCAATAATAAACAATGTATAACGTATTTATTGCTATGCTATATATTAGCCTCCCAGAAATTATTGACCTTAAAAACCCTCACTATTAACCTGCTAACTGATTAAAGAAAATAGACTTGAAAATTTTTTTCGTTATTCTGATTGAGAAAGCTAGACGATTTTATTAATCTATTTTTATAATTAATTTCGATCCTAAACTTTTAGTCAAGGTAACGAAAGTTTGAAGGTCTATTTAATTTAGTAGATTTTTTAAGGATTATGAGTTTGACCACGTTTTCACCTTTTGTTAAGTGGCTATGAAGTCATAGATGATGAAGAGTACCTTCCAAAATAATTTTGATTCTAACACGTATGACTGCAAGGACACAGCAATGCTGTGATGTCGACAAATAGATATTAGGGATGGCAGCTAGCCAGGCAAATTCAGAAAAACCCTACCACTATCCAAACCCAAGCAAGCTAAGGTAAGTGGTAAACTGTGCCACGGAGGCAGATAATGATTTTTAGTAAATGTTCGGGATTTAGCAAATAAATTTATGTGACAAGCGTATATCGAACTCTAAAGTCACGTCCTGAAGTCACCGAAACAAGGGCGGCTCGCACGACGTCGCGGGGGCGGGTGCATCTAATTAAACTGCGGAGAGCGAGGTGCGGGACGGGGCTGCTACGTACACGGTAGCCGTGTCGAGCGTTAAGTGGCTCTCGCAGTAAAACCATCATAAACTTGTCTCTCGCTATAACGTGTACAGGCGGAGGAAAATTGTTGCTGACAATGTTGCCACTTTACATCTTGTCAATAAATTTATGTAACATATTAAATACATGAAATAATTTAATTCTATCCACATAAGTAATAAGTACCTCAGTTTTAATGTGAGCAATAAAGTTTATAGAGATAAAATATAAATAAGTAAAAATGGAAAACAAAAAATCTACTTCTTATGGATAGCAAGGCTCCATAAGATGTTACATAAAAGCTCTCAAAAGTATTTTTTAAGACTTGATAAAGAACGTAATAGAGTAAAAAAACAATATAATTCAGAATGAAATAGTTGTTCTAAAATATTTTCTACAATAAGAACAATATCACATTTTATTTCGTTAAAAATGGATATGGTTTCAACTGGTGGACATTATTATGTTCCAGATTTTATGATATATAATTTTTGGTCACTATTTAATCTTAATCACAATAGAAATAAATATATGGACGAAATACTTCGTAGGAGATAGCGAATACTTATCGTTTCATTTTTAATTTCAACATCATTATATTTAACACAAAGTTTACGATGTCCATCAATAAAGCGACGTACATTTCGGCACTGTAAAATATTCTAAACAGTACAAATATGTATCTAATATTTCCCCGTTAATTTACATTTCACAGATACGTCACTTTTAAATATTTCTCAACATATATTAATGCAAGCAACCGCGATCTAGTGAACGAAGATGCGATCAAATGTCCTAAAATCCAATGTTAAACCCAATACAAGGTAAACCTAGTTGCATCGGCTAACGTCGTCTCCCTGTACCGGACCACCCGAGCTCAAGAGCTCTCAGTCTATCGACTTGTTATACCTCCCAGATACTTTTGTCTGCATCAGCCTGTACCTGAAACTATGAGAAACTACTTAATACTATGTATTCGGATGGTGCACCATAATTTTTTTTTAATTATTTACCTCTGAAATAAACTTTATAATAGGTATGTGGTTAAGAGGACTAGTTATTATGATTAAGATTTATTCATTCCATCACATAGTGTTTATATTACATGTTATTATATAGCCATATGTTATTTAGTCACGTGTTTACGCTGCTGCTGCTGCTGGGTTCGGTGAAGTTTGCGCTGTTAGTCTTTTTGACGACTATTACAGCTTCTTCGAAACTGGCTCCGAATCCGGTGATCTGTGAACTCTCAAGTGTTTACGACGTGCGGATATAAGCATTTTTATAATGCCATTTTTTGTGTTGACAGCAGCATCGATTAAAGGTTTTCTGCTAGATGGGTAAAATTGATTGCTTATCTTTCTGCTTTTATTATTACCTTTCTGCTCACCTTTTGCATGTTGCATTCATCATTTTCGTTAAGTCAATCCACGTTTTGTCCTTTCATCTTGCTCTATGTTTTGCCCATTTCCATTTGTCTTAAACCATATTAAAGATCGTCTATTATTTTGGCTTTATTGACGGATATCTATGTTTCTTTCTTACAAGCAACGAGGGCCCTAGTACATTAAATCCAGGATAAGGTGTTAAGAGGAATATAAAGACTCAGAAACAAGAAGTCAGTTAAATATAAACACTTCACATAACGATGTGAATATATTTTTAAGATACGAAAGTTTTCTCTTCATTTAGTTCATGATGGCGATAATTATTGGGTAGATAACGTATAACGGCACAGGCGCGCTAATGACGCAAATTTAACACTGCCATATTTCCGCTGTTTAGCCTAAATGCATAGCCGTGTTAAAATATTAACAGGTTATAAGTAATTATGTAGACATTTAAATTATCTGTAAAAACACTTCCCTTGCTATGCTCGTACCAACACTACGAGCTTTAATAATTAATTTATTAAATATTAATAATTACCTGTTTAATAATTACTAGCCGTACGGGGCGTAATTTATTTTTTATTTAACATTAAAAGTAATTCCTCTCCAGGAATTACTATCGTAAGTATATAACTAAATATTAACTCATGAGGTGTTTTTTAAATTCGTTTATGTTTATGATCGTATTTAAACTCTGCACCGATCATAATTCATTAACTACAGTGCACTATATTGTTTAAAATAGACACCCCGTTGCCTGGCTTTCGGGCTTGTAACAGAGTACCGCCGCTGTTCCTCTCAACCATATGCACGAATTTTCGAATCCATCGCCTCAAAGAATAAGAAGTTTATTTGCAATTTTAACTGAACCCTTTTAATTGTTTAATTTTCGAAACACCCATTCATAGTGAACATCTACACATCACATAGAACACACGCTCCAAAATACAAATCTACGACACATACAAAATAAAAACTACGAATAGGCAAGTAATCCTCCTTCACGTGATTTCCAAACAAATAAACTGAGCGTTTACATGATTTGAGAGAGAACTAGAACTCATTGACCAGTGTATTTTAAAGATATTTATATATAAAAACATTTTGTAATATGTTGATGTATTGCTCATAGGTCCTTTATCATATAGCAAAATATGATGAGCACGATATTTACGACGTTCGATTCAATGTACTGTATACATAAATACGTGTCCGAGTTTTTTGTTTTATATAATTATTTAATATTTCTTGATATTTTTTCGAAAAGAAATACAGAGATTTATTAATGCATTATTTCATCGTGTCTTGAAAAAATAAACTAAGCGAAGAATACAAAATTAAAATGGCGGTGTTATTGCTTACACTTAACTACTAGGTGTCCCAATAACAGAATTATGGCACCAATAACCTAAATATACATATTATTTTTTGTGGTATTTGATGATCTTGCTCCAGTCTGCATACGTTGTTCGTCATCGAGGCATATTTAAATTAGCCGGTTTATTTCAAAATATCATCGCACAAAACCGACCAATATTTACGACCATATAATCCACAACCCTTACGCGAGTGATAAAGACCTGCCCCAACAAAACAGCGCGTAGGTCCAAGAAGAGGCACACTAATAAATGTTTGCGTAGACAATTAAACGGCGGCAGAGCAAACACGGCGTGGGTGGTCTCTGAAGTACGACCGGAGAGCTCCGAGAGTTTGTTAAAATTCACAGAACCCTACCGGAGGTGATTATTTTACGTATGTCACAATTAGAAGAAATCTTTACAGTTTTTTTTTGGAACATACAGGCTTTCTTAGTGCATTCTCTGTAGTTTAACCTATATATGTATTAACGCACAGGCTGAACAATTGATCCTAAAAACATGAAATTTGTAGAGGGAGTTGAGGGTAGCGAGGAGATTCAAATATCAAAGAAACTTTTTATTCTCCGAGTCAATGGATTCGAAAATTGATTCACATACTGCACGGGGATCAATCTAATTTTTTTTTATATAATGAAGCCCAAAATTAATAAAGATATTAATATTACTAGAGATATAATCACGGCACTAAATTAAATTTACTCAAAAGCACTCATACTAATTGAAATAAAATAAAAATAGATACGCGTGGCAGCGATTGAGGGCCCTCTATCGGACACGGATGACCGATCCAAAACCGTCGCACGCGTTCTGTTTCCCGCGCAATTTTTACATACTTACGTACAAAGTCATTGTTGCCGACCGAAAAACTAATCATCGCTTTTAATATAAGTGAATAGAGTAGATTATCGTATGAATCAATATTAAATCAGCCAAATACAATAAGTGTGCAAAGAGTACGATGCGCATAAAAAATAACCTCAAAAGGGTCACACGAACTATAATTGAACTGAGATTTTGTTTATACTGGGATTTCAGAAAGATAATAGGAGCTTTATTGAAATTAAAGTACGTAAACAATCGTAATGCAATTGTTTTGCAATGTTTAATTTGAAATTCCCACAATAGAGTTTTATAGTTTTGATGTTTTATAAATACCTCTTAAATCCTGTTTTAAGTATAGGTGTCTTAAAAAATTAAACAAAAATGATGTTAAAAGTACTTGCTAGAAGCAGACACAATCAACTAAGAGCTACCAATAAAATGCTGGTTCTACTTAAACTGCCTCCGTGGCGCAGTGATTTACCCGTTTGTCTTGCAACGCGGAGGTCCGTGTTCGATACCTGGGCCACATGAGTTGTGGAGTTCGTATGATGATAGTGTTCTTTCAAACCTGCCTGGCCAACTATCAACCCAAATTTCAATAAAGTTAAAGAGTAGGAGAGCCTGGATGCTACTACCATCCAAACCCGCCAGGCTATCTACCATCCTCGAAGCTAATCGACCGCCGTTACAATTTCTATAACTTCCATCACTCTTAACCATTCACGCCCTCATTATTACTTATCATCAGGTAAAATCGAAGTCGTGTTAGCCCGTACCGGATAAAAAATAATTCTTCCTAAAGAGTATTAAAAGCATATATTTTTTTTATTAAAATAAAAAATATCATATTTTACTATGATTTTAGCCAACAGCATTATTATTCAACAGGTTAATAATACTTAGCTGACAAATTAATATAACTTTGTAACAGTAAATTAAAAAAAAAACAATTTTACTTTGACATGATTTTGTACAGATTAAAAACCTATATCACACCTGACATACAAAGCGATTCGGGTGTAATAATCACATTACAGTCTCATCCTATAGCTACTATCAGAACCCTACCTGGTTCCTCTCCAACCCTCATTGCTCCCACGACGCCCTCGTATTAGAATAATACTCGTAAAAATATAATTATAATCATATGCGCACGTCGGTACTTCCGTCCATTCCTATTTCATGATTAGAAGGGTAGAATATGGTGTCCAAATTATTCTTTGTTGGAAAGGATAAATTTAGTTTTTGTTCTTGTTAGAAAAACTTATTTTTTTCTATGTAACGCTTCGCATATTTATACATGTATTGTATATATTTTTTTTGCTCTTATTTGTCAGTTCATTCATACAATATTCTTCAGTAAAATAACGCTAAAGAAAAAGGAATTGTTACTTTGTCTTACCAAGCACACCATTTACCCTTTGGAACATGTTATAAATTATTGATTATTACCGACATACTTCCTTTAAATTAAAATGATAACATTATCGATAGTTAAAATTTAATTAAATAGCTAAAGTAAATCTACAATTTTATAAATAATTAAAAATAAATCTTTTTAATCATTTTTAAACATTTATTTTGAATAAAATTATAGTATAACATAATAAGTATATTCATTTAATATAACTAAATTGCTAAGTAAATAAAAATCGTCCATTGAATTACCGGATTGAATATTGGTAATCCTACTGTAGTGCGATGGCTGTCAGTTTGGCAACGCGTTTTTTAACGTTGCTCGTATTAATATGTAATTTGTCGGGATGGGCATCGTGATAAGCGTGTTCGGGGGGAGTTTGATTGATTAAATAAGCGTGCACACAACGGATAGTTGGTGGTTAAATGCTTTTGTACGATAGGCGATCTCTGAGACGTGTTGTGGAAAGTAACTCATGGTTTTTAGTTATACTGCATATAATAGACCGAAGTCTTTTTATTGTCTCCGTAGCAGTGTATGGTGCATCCTTATTCGACTGCTTCCGCGGTGCAACGGTTCACCGCTTGCCTTGTATTAATTCGATTTTAGAGCCTAATGAGTGGTAGACCTGCTCACGTGTTCTCGAATTGAACCTCGACTCTCAAACTCTCAAACTGCTCAAATAATGACATTGCTGTGTTCCGGGATTCATATATACGAAAGCTAGATTGTTCTAAGCTTATTGTCACTAAACATCATATTGCAATTCAAGTAAAAGTGTTAACCCATTGCTGATAAAAATACATATTAACCATATCATCGGTATAGAGTATATTCACATGTTTTTATTGCAGTATTTATGACCCGGAAAAATCTACTTAGTAACCTGTGTGTTTAAGATAATAAACAAATTGTAGTCTCTAAAGGTAGTCTCCGAAAAGAAGAAAGGTAGAATAAGCTGTATGCATATGCTTAATTTGACTTCAGCATGGTAATAGTTTATGATTACAAAACTTCTTAGACATTTTAGTTAAAAAAAATCTGACAAATAGAATAATAAATTGTTAAGCACTTTTCTTGCAGTAAACTCCCATTTAAGTTTAAAGGATAGTAAGCATTCGACGTTGCTATACAAACTGGCCTGTAAATGCACCGCCGTCCTCCCTTTCCCGAGCCACTCACACAGGTGGAGTTAATCAAATTACACAAATTGCAACGTACAATATTCATGGCGATAAGGATGCGCCCCACAAGCTCGAAATACTATATTATATATATCTTCACTAAATTCTATCCTTTATAGGATTTAAACTAAAGCGACCATTGCTATCCCGCAATAATATATTAAACGTGACGTTATAAGAAAAAGTTTTAAAAATAGTCTTTTTATACCAAGCCAAGTATAGAAGTTTCAGATGTGGAGAATAAAAAATAGGAAGGTTAAAACAATTTAAAACGAAGTAATATATGGATATTGGACATAATTTAATCAAATTTAAAATAACGCAAAAAATAAACGATTATTAGATGATTGAAATCGTAAAAGTGAGATTTTACAAGAGACGCTTCTATTTTAGGACATACGTCAATGTCAAAAGTGGCGCAGTTTAAAAATTACATTAAATATACAATAATGCTTTCCACATCATCAGTAATATAGGCATGCTCGTGCGTTGCTTGCGTAAACATAACAAGATATCGATAAAAGTTGAGTCATCACTAGAGGACAGTCGACAAGTGTGATTAATTCATGTTCTATAATAAGGTCGAGCTTTTTAGCGCTCGGTTCGACTCGCCACCGTCGATTGATTTGTGCCCAATTTGTCGCGTTGCGGTTTGCCTGAATATTTGATAGAGAAGTCTGCATATTCCAATATTCGGGAAGTATTAATGAACAATATATAATCACTTTAATTTGCATTTTAGTACTTAATATCAAACGAAAATATTATTTGTAATGATAATTTTTATTCTCTTAAACATTTAAAAATACAACATTTTACTATAATTGTCAAAACAATTAAGTACTAAATGTGTAGATTTATGGAAATTTGTTGAATTTAAAATTATATAGAAGCATGATTTGCATTCGATGTACATCGCTTTTAAAATTCGATTTTAAGTATTGTACTTGTTATTTTGATATCGAAATTAACAATGATTAAGCTATCAATAATTTACCGTGTCATTAGAACTATGCATGTGCAATTACAGCGACCATTGTTCCCACAACGCACCTCGGTGACGTGCACTTACGGAAGTTCCCACCCATCACGCAAGATGGCGCCGGAGCACGCGTCTGCCACGCGGCGGCGCGCGTGCCGGCTCGCCCTTTGCGCTTTTACTGTTTTTATTGAAAACGCTCAAAAATAATAGAAACAATACTTTGCTGTCCCGCTCTCGAATAAATTAGACCCGGAAGCGTTGGGGTTAAAATGTAATTGAACTGATCATTATTAACGCATAAAGAGATTCGTGACGCTGCTGAACGCGTATTGGTACAAGCGTGACATTTATGTATAGAGGCTTGGCGCCTGATATGATAAATTAGCAGACTTACACGTCTCATTGTTATGCACAACTTATTCGATTATTTTATAAAATTACATCAACACTACAAGTACACTCATGATAAATTCCATCATCTATTTGGATGGTGAGATTTGGTTTTTAGAACCCGTCTGTTAAGCTACCTTTCTCAATGGCAATGTCCCGCCATAACAGCGTTACTGTATTCTGACAGTCATACAGCTGACAGCTAGAAATGTTCTTAGCGACACATAATGTCAGGTGAAATTGTGATACCTTACTAGCCCATAAACAATATAAAATATGTCTGCAACGAGATTAAAAAATATTTTTTCACCAAGCACGAATCTAAAGTTAACTTCATATATATATATATATATATATATA
>DWQX01001270.1:0-29675 GCA_018245475.1 Pharmacophagus antenor | reverse complement strand
CCGTGGCTTCCTTCGCCGAGGGGGTCATGACCCGCAAGGAGGGCGAGGAGCTGGTGAGGGAAGAAAACTCCCAAAACTCGCTCCGCCGAAGACGAAAGGGGCGGCGGAGGCGGTTGCAAAACCGGTACGGTGCAGCAATCCATTTTCCCCGCGCAAACAAAAAAAAAAAAAGTTCGACATAATCTGCATTTGCCCCCGCGAAAGCAGATATGCGAAGGCATTTCCCCGCGTAAAAAAAAAAAGATAGGCCCTAATATATCAATATAGTATGCAACACAACTGGTACACAAAATGTTTTGTACCAAATTTTTAAATTTTCACATTTATTAAGCAATCTACATGTCATTTGTTATCTAGGTAACATAAGTTTCACTTTTTTTCTCACAAACCCAGACAGATTATGCCAGACTTGTACCAACTAAAACCCCTATGATTTTCAATCTTTCCTCTGTCATGGCAGAACCACAGGGTTGCTTTTGCACACCGCCATGACCCTGCCAGATATATGGGACCTCACATTAATTACGTCCATCGCAGCTCGAGATACTTCATGTGTGATACAGCTTACACAAGAAGGATAGAGATAATGGAGGCACACAATACCTACACACTTCCTCCCTCATTACTGTACCTCTGATGCAGTTAAGAACAAAAACACCATTTCCAACCCCACATTCTAGGAAAATTCCCCAAATTCACCATGACTTGCTGCTTCAGACTGAACAGGATGGTTGGTTATTCTGTGGGTCAGAAAAGATAGTTACTAAGCCTCTCTGACACCACAAAGCTAAGGCCAGTTAAGGGTGAATGTAAACACACCTACAATATCAGCCAAGTTATATCTAATACATTAATATTATAGTTAAATGTATATGAAATTATATGCCATATGGCATTATATAAAACTTTTCTATAATATATATAAATATTATTACTCACAGGAATAAATAATCGCTGAGCAGCACATTTACTAAATAAGTTAATCCAATCTTCCTCATGTGCTTCTGGGAAATAAATTCTTTGAAATTCAAAATCTAGCTGGCCCTTAACTAAATACTTCCATTTGCTTAAAGTATCATTAAATAAATCCCGCAACTTATCGTCAGTAAAAATAACAAAATGCACTGGGGTCTTTGTAAATAAAAGCACAGATTTTATAACATTTAAAGACTCATTAAATCTTGAATCACAAACAACAAACGACATTATTATTCTACTAGTGAGAGGGTTGGTAACAATAGAATCGCTGTAAAGAGATATATTTCAAAAATTATTTGAATAAAAATAAAACAGAAAATGCCACGTATTTTTGAAGAAAAAAAAGCAGCACAACAAAGAAACAGCATGGAACACAAAAAAAAATAAATTTTAAACTTACAGCAATTGGGAAGTTTTCATTATGTGATGTTTTGCATTATATAAATTCTCTTTATGTGTACGGAAACTGTACAAAAAAATCGCAATGAAAGAAAAAACTAAAATTACAAAAAGTTTAAAAATATTTAATCTTCTCATGGTTTTATTAATATGTAATATTAGTTTGCAAATTATATTTAAAATAGTTAAATTTTTATCAACATATTATTAAGCAATTAATTGTTTAAAATCTAAAAATCACAAGTTTAAAACAGAATAAGTCAATCAGGAGATTCAACAGATAATATATAGTGTTTAATGACCACTGTCACATAAAATTAGAAACTGTATTTTGGTCTGAGCAAAATCAAAAAAAAATTCTCTTTCACTGCTTCATTATAAAATATTTCATTACATAAAAAAAAATTGCCTCTTGCCATTTATCGCTTCTTCAATTTGTTGAAATATAATTAATTTGCGAATTTCGTTAACAATTTTACTTATCATAGCAGTTAAAAATGTAATGGATAACGTAGAGCTTATAATAAATTATGTGTGTAATAAATGTATCAAATGTTTACTACCATCACTTCAAACAATTAAAAATTTGGCAAGATTCAGATCAAACAACATTGTAAAATTTTTATCACATTAGAACCTTGAAAAAACGAACAATCTTAACATTTAAGTAAAAACATTTGCACGTCTTACAATAGACATGATGTAAGTTATTCATTGAGATAATTTAATGAAGGCGTCAATAATAATGAAAGAAATTAAAGACGTTAATAATTTATTTCTTAAGTAATTATCTATCTTCTTGTATCAAAAAGAAAAATCTAATATACAACTAAAAGTCGATCAATGATTCTAATGCTTCTTCTAATAAAGAAAATATTCAAACGATTAAAAATCGAAATATACTGTGTAAAGCAAGGATAAAGTTAAATGGCAACTTTAAAAATATGTCTATGTCAGAAAAGTATTGAATTAATTTTTGACTACATAATTCCTTACCTTTGAATGGTAAAATAGATTTCAGAAATATAATGTTATAAGAACGCGAGAGTTTAATTTTTTTTTATAACAACTTAACTAAAATGGTAATTGGAGCATTTCCTATTGCGAAATTATCTGTATTATTAATAAAACAGATCAGTAAACCCATTGCAAATGTTTGTAAAGAGAAAGCCAAAAGTAATCCTTTTTTTAGGACTTACGTTTGTATGCCACCAGCACAATGTTAGTTCTTAATTTGCTTGTCTAAATTTATCAACATTATTTATAAGCGGTTATTTATTTTTTATTGATATTTTAGTTTACAACTGGTGTGAAGTCAAGGCTAAAATGTGGATTCTAAATTTAGGAAAACCAGTCAATATCCCGGTACTCAGTCAAGAGATGGCTATCGAATTGGGAGCAAATCTTCTCGGTGAAACTGTAATATTTGTTATTGGTGCTACACTATTAATCATTGAGTATAATAGGTGCTACAATTACTATGACATGACTATAGTTACTTAACAAAATGTTGTATACCTATAATTTACCTTAATACAATGCTACAGGCAAGGTAACAAGGAAGCTGCAAAGGAAGCAAAGCGTAAAGAGCAATGGAATCATGTTACTCAAACAATTACAGATCTGTACTTTACTGTTCAACATCAACAAACAAAATTGTTGGAATTGGAGAGAGCAATCAATTCATTGGGTAAAAATTAATTTGATTTATTATATAAGTTATGTCCACTTAAGTACAGAAATAGAGTTAATAAGCAGATCTTTACAATTAAAAATTTATATCAATTTACTTTTAATATGTGTTCATGTACAAAGTGTAAAATGTGTTATTTTTAAAAATCTGCCACTAAGATTTAGGTTATTAGGTTATATAGGATTTTAGGTTAAGAATATAATTATTATTACTTTCAAAAATATCTTAAATATAATTTACATATTATTTCAGGTGTTACAAAACCATCAACACCACTACAACCACCACCTGAAACACCAAAAGAGCCTATTAGCCAAGGACCACCATCTGCTCCAAGTGCTCCAATACCACATAATGTTAATCACACCAGGAATAGTGTTTCAGCAACACCTTACCCTGATAAAGGAGTCATTATGCAGTCTCTTAATTATATACAACTGGATGCCTTTAGTTCTTTTTTCAAAGATTCTCCTCCAACAAAAAATAAACCTACACCAGATATTGCTACAAATCAAAAGAGAGAACTGGCAGTTTTATCACAGGCATTATATAATATAGAGAATAATTTTAGAAGCTTATTTTAAAAAGTTATTCATTATTGTGATTTGTGATGTATCTGTATAAGTTATTGCTTATTTATTTGTAGTGGTTTATATTTTGTAGGTATATTGGATGATTAAAAAGTAAAGAATTATCATGAGCATTAAATACTTTTATTTAAAGCAAGTTTGATGACAATTATTTGAACACTTATAACCTCATCAATCTTTTTTATACAAAATTTTACTTTTGTTACAACAAATTTTAGAAAAATTATTATTTTTTAACATTTATGGTTCCATTTTTTTAAGTTTTACCACCAATTCTTTTTCACTATTCAGTCTACTCATGTTGCTATTAGAAAAAATTTAAAATAAATATGTTAAGAAATTACCACTTTTCTTATAAAAATATCCAATATTATATACCATGTACATGTCTCAAAACAATAGGATAGAAAAATAATCAAAAACCAACAAAACTGCTTTATAATATGAAATATAATAACCTTATAAATATATTACAAAGTTTCCTTAATTTCAGATTATTCCATTATCCATATTCTGTAATTGGTAGATTTGCTACAGTTAATGTCATTAACTTTACAACACTAAAGTTTTTATTAGTGATGAAAATACTCATGGTATTCGTGTCCTATTTTTGGAGAATAAACTGTTACATAACACTAATATTATTGTGTTCAATTTTGAGGGGTTTATTCATAATTAAAATATGGGACTATATTCATTTCATCATGTCTGAATCAGCAGTGCTACTCTCATACAAGTTGAAAAGCCCGGCATATAGCACCATTTTTTTATAGAACGACTAGGCAAACAAGCGAACAGTTCACTTGATGGAAAGTGATCACCGTCCTCATCAACAGCCGCAACACGAGGGGAGTCGCAACTGCGTTGCCGACCATTAAGTTAGGAGTACGCTCTTTTCTTGAAGACCCGTTAGCCGTATCGGTCCCGAAATACCGCTGGCGATTACTCATTCCATTGGGTGGTTGTGCGTGGTAAAAAATTACGGTTAAAACGCACAGTGGAATAATGCTAATCATCCAGATGATGACGATAGAATTTGGTGTTGTACTGAGATGGTGAAATACGCCAGCTGCAATTATTCGGAACAATTGCTTGGAATACTCCTTGTGGTAAATTTTATAAGAAATGCAAAGGTATACAACATCCCTCCGCAAGGTCAGTGTCAGTCAGTTTTATGCGGTCAAATGGATGAAGCTGGGTACTAAAGTTCGCCCACCCATAGATGGAAACAATATTCCTTATGGGGCCGGACTTGTGCCTAATAAAGAAACAAGAGGTGAGCTGGAGAGAAATATTGTCCGACTCTACAGATCCCACTGAGACTTTCAGAAGGCATCTTGTCCTTATCTTCCAGATGACCACGAAACTGAATTTCACTTGATATGCCAACACCAAGGATTCCAATGCTTGAAGAGGTCGTAAGTGTGGTGTTGGCAAAATGGTAAATGGTGAAGGGGTTCTTTTTGGTAGTAAACATGGACTTCTGAGTAGAAATTGACTAAGTTAAGTCGTCCCCAAAATGGAGACTACATAATAAAGTCTTAACTGCAGATACAAGTTTGTTTCGGCACTCATCAAAATTTTCCAGAGATTTATTGGCATGGCCAGTGTAAAGGGCATCCACAGTGTTATCATCTGCATAGCAATGTATGCTGCAAATTTGTAGCATGTCATTGATATCCAGAAGAAACACTGTAGGCGACACCACACAACCTTGTGGAACACCAGCATTTACAGATTTGGGATTTGAGCATACTCGGTCAACAATAGTTATAACACTTTGGTTCTAGAGAAAGCTGGTGATCCATTTGCACAATTTGTGTGGAAGTCTGTAGCATGGCAAAATAGTACACTAAAGTTAATCAGAATTGTTACAAAGTCTAAACACAATGGTAAAATAATATGGAATAATCATATCACATATTAATCTTTTATCATGTGAATGTGTATTTAAATGTTTGAGCTAGTGCTGCAGGCATGCGACTGACCTGAATGTTATACATTTGTTTTGCATGAGTTTGTGTTTCAAAATGCATAATACCACGTCTCTAGAAAAGGAAGTATTACTCTTTTTATCTTTCTTGTCAGTTGTGTGCGGAACACTTAAAATTAAAACCAAAAATATATTTAGTGCTAAATTTTTAATTTTCAAGCCATTCATCCATATATTTGCAGTCTTGTGGTGTTATTAAACCAGTATTACAACACTTAAGTATTAGTGGACAGACACCACAAGGCACTTGTACCAATCCAGGTGGAGGTATAAGAGATTCAATAGCTCTGAACATTTTGCTGCCATCAGGGAACACACTGCTTTCTGCCTTCCCATCATACACCAGGGTATTTAAAATAGTTATAACATCTTCAACTTCTAATTTTACCTGTTAATGAAGAAGAAATATGAAAAACTACTTAATAAAAAAATTTAATATTGCTCAATTTTAACACTACAATACTTATAATTAAGTGAAAACAGCATGAAAAGTAAGATATTACTAAAATTTATAAACTAGGAATTTATTTCGCAATGTTTAATATTAGTGACTAGCCATCATGCACACAAAAAAACTCCTGGATGGATACCTACACATTGCAATTAACACCCTCTAACTTTCATATCTTTAGTACCAGCAGTTTAGGCTGTGCATTAATATATGTCAGTTATACAAACAAGTACAATGCAATATCAAGAGCACATCACTATCCAAAAATTAAAAATATGATACCCAAACACAAAAATTAAAAAAAAAACACATACATTGCTTATACCTAAATCTGTTATGTATTTTTGCACTTCTACTGCAGAAGCAAAAGATTGTGTCCTGCCCACTATTGGTCCTTTAGGATTATTCTTAATTTTGTCTGATCTTTGCTGCAAAAACCTAAGGCATTGACGGTTTAAAATGTCTACAAATTCTGACTCAAAATCTTGATCTTGATACCATGCACCCCCCGAAATTGATCTGTCCGGTTCTAAATTAAATAACATGTACACCTTTTTCTTAGATGCCTAAAAAATAGGTATAATAAATAAAGTAAAATAAACCTTTGTATTAGCAAAAAACATTAAAAGCGGGACTATAGAACTAGCAAATTTAATAATTAATTTTAGACAATAAATATAAACAATATTCAAATATCAAACAGTTTTGTAATTTAATCAACAAAGACTTTACTTACATTAACACACTTAACAGCTTTAATGAGTTTTTTACTTTCAAGACTTTTGAGGACCTTTGTTAATTGTGTGTTAGCAAGATTAGATCGCACCCTGATATCCCTTATCCATATTCCTTTATTGCCAGCTTCTTCAATAAGATTATAAACAACTTTTTCTTCATTATCCGCTCCTTTTACAGCTTGTTTCGATGTTTGAGCTTTTAACCTTTTTAGAATTTAAGCTTTAACACTATACGGTAAATATCTATTATATTCAATATGCTAATTATATCGAATTTATATTGCCTTTTTTAAAAATTACCTGTATATTAATGAACCGCCCTGATTGTATAAATCAAATAGTCCTTGTTGTAATAAATTGTTAATTGCTTCTACTAAATCTGCAGAGGAAAGTTCAGGAATCGCTGCATTTATATCTTTATCAGAAATCCCTTTAGGGTTTTTTTTAGCTATATTTAAAATTTTATCCAAAATAGAGTCACCGCTTCTATTTGAGGTCATCATTCGATTCTTATTTAATTTACGAATTATTCGTCAATATAAATTCACATTTTTTTTATTGTATTTCAATTCGCCACATTGGAGGCAGGCCAAGGTTAGTGGACCATACAGACACAAGTTTTTTTTATCATGTGTTCGACGACATATAATTTTTCCATACAGCCGAACATTTAATTTTTCATTTTTTTTTTATTTTATTAAGTAAATATGATAAATAATTACCGCCAAAGAATATTATGAATAACTTACCTAATTTTTAAATTGTTGTAAATATCTCGCGCGATTTATAATTTTAAGGGCAAAGTAAAACTCAAACATTTGTGTAAAATTCTCTACATTTATTTATTGTTAACATAATAATAACCAAAAATATTAAAATAACCAAACTATCCTAGTATCCTAAAAACTGTACCACGACCCTTGTAACATCTGGTTAGATTTTAGTCACAAATGTGTTTAAAAGTAGAATTTACTTATGTTGATTCAGCTATAAGTTTGTAGTTGTAGCCAATAAGACTACAACTGCAAACATTAAAAATTTAAGCTATATTTATTTTAAAAACTATATTTATTTTATGTAATTTTTAAAGGAAATGACAGAGTTAATATTATTAGTAGTATAAAATAAAAACTAGAATCCCAAACAAATATACACCTACTTAATGCTTAGGCTTACAAAAAAAAAGGTTTCTTAATTAAATATTCATATATAAATTGATAAAGGTAAAGAAAACTAACAATATTAGCAATCTTTTTATCTCCTATAAAAGTTCTTAGCCATAGCTTCTTTCACAATTTGAATGCTGGTACAAAATACGTCAAAGGCATAATTTTATGGCAATTTATTGTAGTCATAGCAGGTCTGCATAATAAATGAATTACGTTGATAGTTACTTAGCGAGAAATAAACATGTAGTATTAACAGTTGTAGAAGTCTCAATTCAGGTGCACGAATACAGCATAGACAATAGTTTCGGGCTGTCAACTGTACCGTTGGATAGGCTCATCAGGTGGCAGACTTCAGTGATATGGCGCCGTTCGCTGAGGGACAAGAAATGATAATGTTTGCATCGTGATACGTAATCATCAGATAGGTGATTTTTAATCTAGAAAGCAAGCAGTTATAAATAACCATCTTTTACAATTTTTTTTATATTAAACTTAAATATATTTTCTGAAAATACTTCTATAACACGGATTACATAGTAAATATGTAATGAAATAGCTCGTGGATCACCGGATTCGCGAGCCAGTTTCGATGAAGCTGTAATAGTCGTCAATAAGACTAACAGCGCAAACTTCACCGAATCCAGCAAAATATGTAATGAAACTGTTAATAAAATCAATTATGGATATGTAACTAGCCTATAGTTTTTAAAAAAATTTGGTATTACCATATAGTCCCTTACATTAATTAAATTCTTAAATACTTGTACTGTATTCTACCGCAAAATAATTATTATATAACAATGAAAATTAAGATAATTATAACTTTTTACTTAAAATTGTTTATAATATATCAGGTTTGTATTGAATAATGCTCTCTTTGGTAGGAAAATGTGTTCGTAGTATAAACATATTGTTTACTTCAGGTGTCGAATCTAATGTTTCTAGATATCCAAACCAGTATATTACTAAACCAGGTCCAAATCTATTCCAATAACATAATAACTGATCTTTAACATAGCCAGAGTGATTTTCTTCATCACCAAACATTGCTTTGCTTTCTACCCAATTGACTATAAACCCATCAACAGCTATAGGTACATCTAATTTAAAATCAGGTGTTTTATCATATCCACGAGATCTGAGAATATTTTCATCCAAAAATGTAATGTTCATCAATCTTAACTCCCTTTCTAGTCTTAGTTCATATTCAAGACCAATTGACCTGCGAAGTAAAAAATGAGACTGTAGAAGAAAATCTTCGCACATGATTGAATTAAATAAAAATACTTACTGTTTTACTACATTTGCATAATGCCCATATTGATTATCATTCATAATACCCTAAAAATGATGAATAAAAATAATTGAAATCTATATATTGTTTCCTAAAAAAGTTTATGAACTTAATTAATTACAATATGTCTTATATTCTGGTTAACTTTATTTTTAATAAACAGAGAGTAATATATAAATACTGCTGCTATTGTATGATTAATTTCAATTTACACTCTCATTGATAGAATTCATAAAAATAAAAAAAAAATCCCCAATGATAACTAATCTATTTTTTTAAATATTTCTAAAAACAATCTTGTATATCATAACATTTTTTCATTATATTATTACATGAAATACATGATTTGTTGTTTCATTTATTTTTAATATCAACAAACTGTTTGATCTGAAGAGCAATGTCATATTTGTATTCAATTTATAAAATTGCCTGTACACCTAAGAGTAATAGATTTACAAAATAAATTAACTTTTCCCTCAA
This sequence comes from Pharmacophagus antenor, assembly GCA_018245475.1. NCBI lineage: Eukaryota > Metazoa > Arthropoda > Insecta > Lepidoptera > Papilionidae > Pharmacophagus > Pharmacophagus antenor. The sequence continues at coordinate 19,891 of DWQX01001270.1, read as the reverse complement.
TAAATAATTCTACTTAGCTACACATAATGACAATAACTTCTCCTTTCACTTGTAATGGCCTCTGATCTAAAGGTAAATAATTGTCAATAATTCACAACTCCAACATTAAATTACTTATAATGTTAATTGAGAATATACTTACGAGAAACACTTGATATGCTAAATCTTTATTCTCAATATGAGTTGTGTCCTTTATATATTTTTTGGCTTGTGTAGAATCAGTGTAAACATTATGAAGCAATGATCTCACTAACAAAGCTGGACTTATACCTTGATTGTCAGACAGTCTAATAAGGAAAAAAAATATAGAGACATTACATATTTTAATTATTTAATATACACAAAAATGTGTTAATAGTAAATAATAATGTGAATTTAAATGAGATTTAATTAACTAATTTCATATTAATATTCTATTAACTACAAAAAAAAAATATTGGCAAATAAAATATAATATTATTAAGTTGTCAATAAAATTAATAAAAACTTAAATTGTCACTTGAGAAATTCATATTTACAGAACACATTTATAGAGATATTCAATGGATTCCAATTACTAGTTAAACAGCACAAAAAAAAGTTAATTACTACTTACTTTAAAATTACATCAGCATTATTCTTGTCCTGCATCAAACTTTCATATAGTTCATAATATTTGTTGGATATTACAGGTGACTTTCTATAACTTTGCTTCATAGATCTCTGAATTAACAGTGAAATTATACTGCCCAATGTAAGTGATGGAATACTAGAAGTTAAATTTATTTTTTATAATACAACAAATATTTTCCACACATTTTCAAAAGATTATTCAGAATTGTATAACTGTATGATATACATATTTACGACTTACTCTTTGTATTTCTTACGGAGCTCATTCTCAGATTTACGGCTAAATCTAGACATGTTATTAAAATCTTGGATTATCGAATTATAAGTTTTTAAAGACATAAGCGTTATTTCAAGGCTCGTCATTTTTTGTCCTTTTCAAAATACAGAAAATAATTTTTGCAAGCTCAAATTTCTTCAAGTAAATTTAATTAAAACTACTAAATAAATAAATTATCAATACGATTTGGTAAAACTCTGAAGAACACTCAACATTCAGTTTATATCGTTTTTTATTCCATTAACATAATTATATCAGATATAGTGATATGTATTTTCGCGACCAGGTTTTCCATACATATATTTGCTTGCAAGTACGCGCACCTGGTCTAAAAAACTTTAAAGTATTTTGATACTTGAACGTTTTAAATACTTTTTACAGTCAATTTTATAATGTTTTTAAAGTTAACGTCGATAACAATAACGAAGATTGGAACCTTGTAAGTTTGAATTAAGAAATTAATCTTTTTCGCCTTAAAAATGAAATATATTTCTGCCTTCATTAAAATATAAATAATATGTTAATGATTTTTGCTGCAATAAGGCGATTATGTTATTTAACAATTTTTCTTGTTTTAAATTCTTAAAAGTATCTACATATACGGTTATAAATGGAACTGTCTGTAAACAGTATTGATATCAATACCACTAAGACAATTTTAAAATATTTCGTCATCTATCGTTATGCTTTGGGTGATGAGCAGGTTTCAACTTATAAAAAACCCATACCTTTTAGTACAAAGGAATATAGCACACAGCCGGTACCAAGTCTGGGTGCTTGCATATAAAGGTAATTTTATTATATACATAAAATGATGACTAAGAGCAGCTCGTTCTGTTGAGTTATATTTTTATTTTCGTAATTGATGTTTTTTTTACAAAAACACCGACATTATTAACGATTAAAAAAATTATGAATATTTTAATAAATGATTAGTGATAAACGCACAATAATGAATTCTTTATTTCATTTATCAATTATTTACATTTATGAAAACACAAGGCGCATCTTTAGTGCTTTATATTAATCCACACGAAATCGAATCAAAAACAAAAAAATTAAAAAAAAAAGGATGAGATATGTATATTATTACAATATGTTTTAATTTCAAATTAATCTCTTAATACTATGTTTAAAACGCAATTTATATCAAAATTCTTTAAAGTTATAAAATTCAACAAAATTATATTGTTATTATTAGTAGGAATAAAATTATACCATTACGCAATAAAATTTTTCTTAATATGAGTTACTATTTCACCACTTTAATAAAAAAAAACATAATTTACATTAACCAAATAATTTTTATTGACTTTCTATTTTGATATGTAAATACAATGCGTACTTTCTACAATTATATTATTATTGGAATTTAAAGAAGGATACAGAAATAGTGCCACGAGAGAAGGACATATACTACTGAACAGAGATATTATTATGCAGTGAGCAATAACAGATAAGTGCAAATATTTAGGAACATAAGAATCAATGAAAATAAAACAATGTTATTAGTGATCCAACTATTAGAATCATTAATTTTAGCTGTACAATCAAGATCAGGAAATATCACGCAACAACACCGAAAACATATTATGGCACAACCAGTAAATAGTAAATGTCGCCTTTGTGCAAGCATAGATGAGACCGCACAACACATCTCAGAGTAAACTGGCGGGGACCTATTATCTAGAGCGACATAATAATCTTGTCTAATACTTCTACTGTTGTTTGGCTTAAAAGCATAATAGAGGTTTCGGTTCTTTGGAAACATGATCTTAACATATATAAGAGAAAACAAGTCTGCCAAAATTTCTGTCCAGACCGACATAACAGTGACCTACAATAGACCAGATTAAGAATATATAGATAAGAAGAATAATAAAACTTATTTAATTGATGTTACAGTACCTTCTGATTATAACATAGGACCAAAGGAAATAGAAAAATTAAGTAAAAATCAACTTTTCAAAACAGAAATCAGTCGTTAATGGAAAACACAAGAGACTGTAATCCCAAATGTTATAACCACAACAGGAGCGGTTGCGAAAAGCGTAAAACGATAATTTGATAATATTAAAAAAATAGCGCAGTTTTACACACAAACACAATAATCAGTAAAGTTTTTGGGATATTCAATATCTACAGGTCTACCAGGATCTGATGGCAAAAAAAAAGTTTAAAAAATAGCGATTTTCATATGGCAACAAAAAAAAAATGTCATTTGTCAACTGAAATTTCAAGAATTACATTTGGTTTGGATTTAGTAATCCTTTACAAAGTGATGAAAATGTTGAAGAAACCTCTTCGATCGTAAGCAAGAAATATTGTTTTCAGTGTTTATCAAATAATACTTGATGAACAAGGTACAGAACAAACACAATCATTGATATTGAGCCATGTGCAAGCGTTGACTGGTTAGTAGGAAGGACACGTCTTAATACTTTGGTTTATTGCATTTTTCGTGTTTATTATATTATATATACTAACCTTTGGTTTGTTTCAGGGGGTTTCTAATACTACCATAAGACAAATTGTTGATAAAGGCAAATCTAACATAGGCTTATTTAGTACGCCCGGTAAAAAGAGGAAAGATGGTAAAAAAAAATAAAATTGGATAGTTTTCTTTTAGAATTGATAAGAAACAAGATAAATAAGTTTTATTATTACACTGTACGAAAAGAAATATCCACTGTCATGAAATTGCTACAAATTCTTCGGGATCAAATCAATTTCAATGGAGGAAGAGAATCATTAAGGTAACAAAAATTAATTTCATTTTCATACAGTTTGAATATAATCTAAAAACAGTAATCTAAAAATAACAATCTTATTTTGTCTTCAGACTTATTTTGAAAGACATCGGATTCGAATTCGAGAAGTGCCAATCAAAAAGCACTACTTTAATGGAGCGGCAAGACATAAAGATACACAGATTCAAGTATTTGGAGCACATGCAAAAGAATTGAGAAGCCGATGATAAGCTAGATGTGGTTTATTTAGATAAAACCTACATACACAGTTCATGTTCAGTGAACAAATGCTGGTAAAATAAATCTCATCTAAAAGTATTTCGGCAGGGCCCAGATGGATCATTGTACATGCTGGTGGAGAAAATGTTCTTGTGCCAAACTGTTGTTTGATGTATAGGTCGACGAGTACATCTGCTGACTACCACTACAATATGAATAAAGATAACTTTACAAAATGGGTTACGAAGAAGTTGATTCCCAACCTTACAAAATCTTATCTAATTGTCATGGACATCAGAAAACTACCATTCTGAACAATTAAACAAATCACCTACACTAGCCGACCGTATTGTTGTTATAAAAGAATGTCTTCAATTCCTTACAATGATAATTGGCGTAAATGACAATTACTGGGAGAAATGAAAAATCACAAGCTTGAACCTAAATATCAAATCGATGAGATTTTAAAATCACACGGCCACGAAGTCTTGTGGCTCCTACCATATCATTGTGCGTTAAACCCCATAGAATTAATCGGGAATTTTGAAACAAAAAGTTGCAGGTAAAAACGTCAATAGACCTGCAAATGAAATAAATTCTTTAACAGAAGATGCTTTCTCTCAAATATGGATCAGTGAATGGCGAAAATGTTGTGAACATGTAATATATAATAAACATTGAAAATCAGTTTATAGATAAAATCGATTAATTGAGATGTAAGTGGAAAGATTTATCATAAATACTGCATCTTCCTTGTCTTCCTCTTGCGATGAAGACTTTTATGGATATGCAGTATTTGGAATCATTTTCAAGTTCTGATAGTCTATAATTAATAATTAAACTCATGAGACAAACAGAGTAATTGGAATTTTCATCTAAATTTCGAACCCCACATTCGCCACAGCAAGATTTTAAAAAATTATTCTTGATCAATAGATAAATTTTTATATTTGCATGTATCTGACACAAAATCAGCCGCTATAAGAAAAAAAGTACCTAAACTGCTTACTCCAATTTCCCCAGTATTGCTAGCATCAATTTTTTTTTTCCCTTTTTGCCATCAGATCCTGGTAGACCTACAGTTATACGTTTAACAGAAATAATCCATATGCACTCAAGGGAACAGTGGATCTTTTTTTTCTTGAGGTTGCAAAACGGGGTCACTCATACCGATTGCTTTTAATCGTGAATAACATCTCGAAAAATAATATAATATCCAAAAAATATTTCCTACACTCAAGTCCTTTAGAAAACCAGAACTTTTTCGAATGCTGGCATTATGTTCATTAACACAATGTAATAAATCTGAAATTTCTATGTCACATAAGAAAGTTTAAAAAAAAATTCGATCACAAACCGTGGAAGAGTCATGCTTAATGAGAACCACTATTTACCATAGATACTAGCATAGATTAATAATAATATTAGTACATAAAGGTTATAGTAGTAATGACTGAATATAATTTTTCAACATTACAAATAATTAACATTTACCAAGGCGAAAAAAAATATTAGCTCTTATATTGTCAATTTTTAATACTCAAAATTATTATACTAATATAAGCAATAGAAGAAAATATTATATTGAAACAGCAAAAAAATAAACCTAAGTAAGAGATTAACCAATGTACATTTTATATGATAGTATTAGATTCCGTGTAAAATATGTCGCATGTATAGGAGATCTTATAAGTGTATATAATAATTCTTTCCATTTCCTGTTCTTACATGATAAGCATGTAAGAACTTTAAATTACAATGTTTTACAAATTAAAATTTTGTAAATCCAGTTCATTGTCCTGTTATTTATAAATTTAAATCTGTGTGTTAAACAAGGTTGCACACGATACCGAAAAAGAAGAAAGATAATTGTACTGTTTTGTTCTTACTAACGTATAAATATAATAAATGTCAATTCGATCTATTTATATCTAACATTTTATTTTAAGCTTTGTAAATTACGGTCGTAAAAAGTTCGCAGCATATTGCAAATATTACTTTTATCGCATAACTTGACGTTGACCTCATTTGTGTACTGACATTGACATTTGTTAGTTTTTTGGTCTTATGCGACTAATGTATTTTATTACAAATCAAAGTTTTGTAAAAGGATTTTTATCACAAGTCTTACGACTTACAATGACTGATGAATATTACAATATTTCTTCGAGGACCTGGATGCGTACTGTAGATCCCATAAACAAGGTAAATAATAAAAAATATGAAAAATAGTTATTACTTTTTTTACAAAAAAATATTTTCTAGGCTGGATATTCAGATGGCGTCACTGACGGACAAGTTGCTATGTATCAGGCTAGTTTTGATACAGGTTATGACCAAGGAATAAAATTTGGTTTTAATTTGGGAATACTTAATGCCGGGTATATATTAATATTTATAGTTATCGACTATATAAACCACGTGAGTTATTTCGTTTGATACATTAAGGCTTTTTATGCTTTTTCAGATCCCAAATTAAAGAAATTGGAGAAGAATTGTTAAGAGATCCAAGGAAGATTAATTGTCAGATATGCTTAAATAACAGTTCAGATGAAAATGTCAAACATTTATTAAATTTGCAAAAAGAAAAAAACGATCTATTTTTACAAAAAAATACTTACAGTGAACATTTTTAGAAAAAATGTAGTATGTAATAACATTCATCAATCATTGTGATAGACTTTACCATTTTATATAGTTTAAGGTCTTTATCAACTAAAGATTAATGCAGATAAATCAATGAGTCCTTGCAGTAGTTTGATTAAAAAAATATTTTACAATTAAAAAAGTCACAATAGTAATCACAGTTCTTTAATTTTATACAATCAGAATTTTACCTCCCCCTCTGACAATTAAATATTACAAAACTTACTAATGTTAATTTAGAAAATCTAAAATAATGACACCCTTTTAAAACTTATAACAATTTTATTTAAGAAAATTACATATTTCTTGGTTTCTTCTCAGGAGGAGGCTTCATGTTTTCTTGTTTAATTTCAGTTTTTATTTCAATATGACTTTGCATAGAGCCATTAGTCATATCATTGTTGATGGGATCAACTGGTTCCTGTTTGATTGTAATGTTATTCACACTATTACTGTCCAATGTTTTATCTTTATCATTTATGTTCTCTGCTTTCACTGTTACACCATTAACCTGTAAGATTAATTAATTTAAAATTGTTTTTTTTTATCTCTTAATATGTCTAGATACCTAATATTCCTCGACTTTTCGGCGCGAGTTGCATCGGCATGCATTCACCCAATATAGACTCGAAAAAATTTAGATTGTAAGAATAGCATTTAATAAACGATAACTGCATCTTAGTCATTCTCACTACTTATTTAATACTCCTCATACATGTACATTTCAAATTGTTATTAATCATTGTCAAATATATAAAAACTCTTACTCCATTATAATAAAAATGAAGTGAAATCATTCCGGATATATTAAATAACACACTGTTATTAAAATAAAATATTTTGGATACAAAAATATCATGAAGCTGTTCCTTTTTATAAAGTTTTAACTATTCCCAAATATATAATGAAGTAGAAAAAAAGAAAATAATTCAAAGTACTAACCTGACTAGAAGTAGCCGGTGTTACAGGAAGTGGAAATTGTCTTACTAACTCGGCAAGCAACATGTCTACTCTTTGACGTTGAAAAAGTGTTGAAGGTTCTTCTTTAGGTGCACTACTTACTTCTTTAGGAATTGACTGACCAGAGTTAAATGCACTTGAAGCTGTTTCATAAAATTATTTTAAATAATTAAAAATAAATAATTTAAAAAGGAAGAGTAAAGAGTATTTAATAAAAGAGACAATAGTAAGCAAAAAATGGAACTATGTAAGATTTATAAATTAAATAACCTGTTTTATTTGTTTTAAAATCCCACCAGTAGCCTTTGCTGGGATGGTACTTTGAATACATCATGGTTTCTTCAAATGAGCACTGCAAGTGATGTACTGCCGATAGCTAAAAATTGTTTTTGTTATTAGTAGAAATTTTAAATTTAAATGCAAATAATAAAGTAATATAATTGGTAACTGTACTGTAGCTTGGGGTACTTGTCTATTTTTTTTTCTGTTTGGAATTTATGTAATTATTTAATAACATTATCCAAAACACAGTATTCAAGTGTGGCATGAAAAAAAATATGTATAACATGGAAATGTAATTTTATTTCAATATTGCAATTTTTTTTTAAATTGTACCTTACCAATCTGGAGTTCAAAACACTGGCCAAGTCAGGTGCTTGATACACTATTCCAGCTATAATATAATAATCTGCTAGGGGGATAACGTGATTTGGACTGTGCCTTTGTTGTTTCCTTATAACATATAAAATAGGATCTTGTACATGTAACAATATATATTCCAAGCCAGTCATATTTCTAAAAACATAAAATAATTAAATTTCAAGTCTACGACTTTTTAATATAAATGTAGCAAAAACTCCTGGAAAATATGTCTAAAGAATTTATACATTTTTTTAACAAGAAAGTGGCGAAAACAACACTACTTACTGGAGCTGATCCATACTTAACCGTTGCATTTTCACCACTTCATTATTACATGTACGATCGAAGAATGGATTTGATTTTTCTGAGAAGTAATCCATAATATTAGTAGGACTTAATAAAGGAATCCAGGCAGAATCATGCCATGAAAGACCTAAAGGATTTTCATTAGATATATGCATTGCGCCAATCCTCCCAGGCATCATTTTTATTTCTTATAAAGTACTTAAATAAATGAAAACAAATTCACCCACTGTTAAATTCGCTTCATACAGGACGGGCAAAGGTTAAGGACCATAGAGCCGTACATGATTCACTATAACTGATGCATACAGCCAATAACATATTTGCTTTAGATTCTAAATCCACACAACAAGATCGTTAATTAACTTTCTTACATCCTTGACCATAACAGATTGACAAGTATCTATCGTTCGTATGATAAGAATAAATAACGATGTGTAACTTTTATAGTGTTAGCACATAACTGATAGTAAAAAAACATTACTATCAAACAATATAATTTATTTCTATGAACCGAATTACTGTAAATATCTCACAATTAGAATGCCAATCAAAAATACGGTGTTCAATTTTATGTAATGAAAACAAAATCAGACGAAGGCGATTATATAAAAAAAATATATATTTTGAAATTCACTTTTATAATTTTTTTATATATTTTTCTATTAAGTAAGCTTATTATAAAAATTTTACACTATGGTTGAACCATTCCCTTTTTCTTTATGAATGAACAGAATAAACGAAGTTCATTGGTTCTGAAAATTTCTAATATTACGCTATATAAGAAAAGCTAAAAATGCTTACAGACCATATGGCTCTTCATCGTTGCCTATAGCAAATTAAACAAAATGTCTTTCTATGACAAATTGACAACATCGAAGATGACTGAAGTAATGCCGACTAAACAATATATTGGAAAGTTCTGTTTACTCAATTTTTATATCAATTTGTCTTTGTAAGAGAATCCATTTAGAAAATTAAAGAAATGAAGTATAGCAAAAAAAGATATATTTTACGTCTACGTCATGGTATAGTTATTGTTTATTTTTAGTATAATTAATCTGGTAACATGATTGCTTCATTATGATCAACGGAACCGATAATCTTGGAACTTCAAGTTCTTTTGTTAACGTTTCTGATTCAACTGACATAAAAATCCCATTAAATATGAAGGTGGAAAATATTAATAGACCTACGTCTTCCAAAGAAAACACCCGTGACAGTTCTGAAGACTTATTGGATCTTAAAGGAAAAGTAGAGTCAAAGTTATTGTCAATGTGGAATAACGTAAAATTTGGTTGGACAGTAAAATTAAAAACGACATTTTCGAAGGAATCACCAGTCTGGCTTCTTGGTCGTTGTTACCATCGAAAATTAAGTCCGAGTGGTTCTTTGGAGTCATCTACAGAAATCGGGACTGAAGCAACAGTACATGACACAGTTGAGCAGATATATGGAGAAGGTATAGAAGGTTTTAAGTCAGACTTTGTAAGTAGAATTTGGATGACATATAGGAGAGAGTTTCCTCCTATGCTTGGTACTACATACACATCAGACTGTGGATGGGGATGCATGCTCCGCAGTGGACAAATGCTGCTTGCACAAGCATTAGTTTGCCATTTTTTAGGACGTTCTTGGCGATGGTTACCAGATCGTAGCATTCAAAATGCTAGAGAATTCCATGAAGACTGTTTGCATAGGATGATAATAAAATGGTTTGGTGATAAATCATCTGTAAACAGTCCTTTTTCTATCCATCAAATGGTTAATTTAGGTGAAGCATTAGGAAAGAAGGCTGGAGACTGGTATGGACCAGCTTCTGTGGCCCATTGTTTAAAAGCTGTGATGACTGCTGCTTCTAAAGAGAATTATGAGTTTGATAATTTAGATGTATATGTTGCACAGGAGTCAACAATTTATATTGATGATGTAAACTCACTTTGCCGTATACCTAATATTGGTTGGAAATCTCTTATTCTATTAATTCCTGTGAAACTTGGCACAGATAAATTGAATCTAATCTATGGTCCATGTCTGACTTCTTTGCTCACTTTGGACTTTTGTATTGGAATTATTGGAGGGCGGCCTAAACATTCATTATACTTTGTGGGGTACCAAGATGACAGGCTTATTCATTTGGACCCACATTATTGCCAAGAAATGGTTGAAGTCTGGCAACCTAACTTCTCACTACAATCATTTCATTGTCGCTCACCAAGAAAGATGCCTATAAGTAAAATGGATCCTTCATGTTGCATTGGATTTTATCTTCCAACACAGCATGACTTTGAAACATTTGTTAATGTTATTAAATCATTTCTAGTCCCCCAAGGCTTGTCTTCAAGTAATGAATATCCAATATTTACAATACAAAATGGATCTCGTAAAACTATTATGAACCCACCTCATATAAGGTACTCCATTTATGAATCTGAACCCAATTGGACCACTACAGCTGTGAATGATAGTGACACAGATTTAGAATCGGAAGAGTTTGTTCTTGTGTGACATAATTAGTTATAGTTATAATTATTTAAATTAGATAAATTATCATACCAAACTTCATCTTAATAGAAACACTAAGAAAATAAGCAAGATTTGTAGTTTAATCAAAATGAGTTGAAAGTATTTTTTGAAGTTAGATTAGATTGTGCATTTTTGTTCTAATTATATTATTTAAGATATGTACCAAATATTAAATACATGTTTTAGTAACAATTGTTTATTCCTTGTTGTGAAGACTTCTACCATTCACACTTAAAATATTTATTGTTTTCATTTTAACATATTGTTGCAGTCATTAACTTTTTTAATAAAGGCTTTTGGATGTTACACAAAATGTATTATAAAACATGTTTGATGCAATGTCTAGAATTTAATATTGTTTTTAAGTATAGCCATTTCATGATTAACCATAATTATACTTGTATGGTATATAAAGTATATTGATAATTTATGTGAATAAATAGTTGTTTTATATTATAAGATCATTATATAATAAAATATAATAGTTTGTACTTAACTTATATATTATAAATGGGTAATAGAGGTTCAAAATGAATTGTTGCTTTCTAGTGCATATGTTAAATGCTGCTCAAAATCTGTTTTCAATTATATATATACTAATATCTATTACTTTTCACTTTTTTATTTATTAATGACAATCATATAATTAAAAAAACTTATGTGGTGATATAGATTTACTTCAAAAATATGCTGGAATAAACAATATAAATTTTTGTGAAAATATTTATCTATTGTTTGAAATATTCAATGGCATTGAAAACGTAATGAGGTGCTATGTTGTGCAGTGGATGTACTTCTTTAAGTTCATTATATGGAGAACCCACAACAAATGTCGGTCCAACATTTGTACCATGTTGTGCTACTGATAATCCACTTAAAGTGTAGCAAGTATGATAAATGTCTTGAAGTCTGCAATGATAAACAAAGATATAAATAACTAAATTATAAAATAAAAAATATCTAATAACCTAAGAAGCAAAAATTTATTTCTATTTCTCAATATATGACTGGAATAGATCTATATATCACTTACCATAAATACAATATATACAAAACTTGTTTCAATTATGTCCACATAATATAAGTATAAATAATTATATACATACTTACTTTCCAGGTTTATCAATTAATCCTCCAACTGGTGATTGGCAACAAATTATAATATATTCTTGTAAGGCACCTTGGTTAAATAGTACAGTATCTATTATTTGTTGATTTTCTAGAATAATAGATTTTTTACTTAGTAAACAATTGCAATATGCTATTGCATTTCACAAAATGTAACTCACCAACCTTTAGAAAAAATTGCACTTATAATAGGAAAAATAGCACCTTGCCAAAAGGAGTAGCAGCCATCAACTAACTTATTAGTTCTTCCTTGAAATCCACCTTCTAGACGCATTTGCCTATTTACACACCATCTAAGTAGAGCATCAACGTCACACAATTTAGTTCTATTCAGAAGTGCAAGAGCTCCAATACCACAAAATGCATAGCCTCCATGTGCTTCCATTCCTGGACATCCAGCAAAGCCACCTTCATATGTTTGACAACTTACAACCCACTCAGCAGTTTTGTCAAATAAACTATCTGTATATAAATTAGTCAGTTTTGCAACACTTGCAGCGCAATATGCACCTCTAATATCCTGTTCACCACCTTTATGGAGTGCAAATGAGCCATCAATATCACGCACTGACCATAAAAACTTATGTAAAGTATTTATGTTAATAGAAGCATAAGCTTCTTTAGTTCCTATAATACAAAGGGCATTGATAGCTGCATATGTTGTTCCTAAGTGTGCAAACTGACTAGGACCACCTCCATATCCACCATCTGGGTGCTGGCAATGAGAAAGGAACTGGACAACATTTGATAATATTTCATCTTCAGGTAAATCATTTAATGTCCACAGAGCATGCAAAATCCAATAAACTAGCCATGGTCGGCTAGCTTCTAAACATTTATAACTTCTAGGCAAATAGATTAACCATGTTTTTAACAATTTACTATGCAAATTTCGATTAAGTTTAGGTAAAAAAGGGTCGGTAGATGCTATATTTTCGAAGATTTTTAATATTTTCATAACCATCGTTTCAACCTCCATCTGAAAGTAAAATATTTAAGTATAAATATAATAAGTCTGAGTAGTTTCGCAGACAATTAAGCTTTACATTGAGACTACAGCAAGCTATGTAAAATATACGCACTTGTTCCGAAGACGTATTGGTAATTACATTTTCATCGTCGTATATTTCAGTAGCAATTTCAGTGAGAAGCCGAATGTGATTTTCCATATTTGTTGTTGTATTCTATAACTTCTTAACTTATAATAAACCCATGATTAAAGATTTCTTTAATAAATTTCATTAGAAAATATTTTACTTAGATTTCAGGTTTAATCGTTTTCAGCAATATTAAGTAGGTTACATATTATTTTATTCTTTTAAATGTAATATATTGATTAATGAATAGTACTAACACAATATAACCTGTTTCAACAAAAATACTGCAAACACAAGTATTGCCAGTGCACTACAGCAACATATGACATATATACTAGGGATGAAACGTATTTACGCGACCTGGCTTGACAACTAGGTATTGCTACTGGCACGCAGACACCTGGTTGGAATTCGCGCATCCATTCTGAAAAAATAGCGTTAACGTATTTTTAATCTTGGACGTGCTAAATATATTTTTAAGTGATATGGCGGCCCTTAATATCGAGACTAATTAATCACAGACAAGAATTGTACATTATAATATACTTTGCGTGTTTTTTTAATACTCTTTTTGTCTTTAGCGTTAACGTAGTACGTAATGTACGCCGATTGATTAAATTCTCTAAAACCATTTTAGAAAACGTTTTCAGATTCTGAGAGATACTTCGTAGTTTTGAATCTTGTAAGTTTGTAATAAGAAATTAAATTTTTTGTCTTAAAAATAAAATACATTTTTACAATGTAAACAGATTTTTAAAGGTTTTTGCTTCAATAGGGCGATTTTTTTAGTTATTAAATTCCTCCAAAGTTTAATTTCTTTATATATAGAGAAATAAATTGAATTGTCTGTATATTGTATTCATATTAATACCACCAAAACAATTTTAACACGTTCTTAGCTACGTCGGGCGTGTAGGCCCCACGCTGAAATTACCTATGAAAAAGTTTTGACCATGTTTTATCAAAAATATTAACTTAATAATTATATAATATTAATAAAAAACCTAATAGTTATATAATAACTAAATAATTAATCCAAATCAAAATTGTCTTAAATTATTAATTGCTAAATAAAGGATTATCATATTGTATTCTGTATGGGCCTCACCAGACCGCAAGGTAATATATTCAAAAAACACTCTGCCAGGAAACGTTAAATATTTTGTCATCGGTATTCTCCGGGTAATCTTCATAATAACGCACTTTATATTGACGAGACTTGCATTCGTAGTTGAAGCTATGAGGTTTAATCTATATTAATCCTTATAGCTTCAACTACTTAGAAATAAAATAAAATTACTCAAAAAATAGACTTGTTAAGAATTTTTAACAGTATCTGATTAAGTATAAATGATTTTAACGAGCAGTGTTTGTACCTATGAAAAACACATCTTTTGGTGCGGATGAATATAACATACTGGCAGTATTAGATTATACGCTATATATTTTCTACAGAAGGTTTAATTTTTCACTTTTTTATAATAAAGTAAATATACTTTTATACTTAGTTTAACCTTGGTATTTGAAGACTTAGAGCACTAGTATTGACTTTTACTAATAAGATACAGGCCTGATATATATAAAAAAATACACATAACATTAAAGTGCGAAGATAAGGTAAATTGAACGGAAATAATGTTTTTATTCTAGTATAGTGCTGTGTAATAGTTTATTAATTCTGATAAAATGTAAAATCATGAAAAAACTTAGCTATGTTTCTTAAGGATTAAAAAAAGGCTATTAACAAAATAATAAAAATAAAAAAAAAACATATAACAAATGTATTAACTAACTAATATTTATAATAAAAAACCTATACCTATAGTTTTGGACAGTGGAAGCTGACCCTCGAAAACGGCGGCAATTTTGAAAAACTGCGTATGTCAACACTGACTATACATCGACTTCCAGCAGTTGATACTCTAATTTTTTTGTTTGAAAAATATAGTATAATTCTATGGACAAGTGTTTAAACAGCTTTAGATAGCAAACTCGTGCCACATTATTGCATATTGAGTAGGAGTTAAGACATTACATTCCAACGCGTTTTATTATTAGTATAAATATGATATGCACCAATAATTTTTGTGTTGATCGAAATCTGGAGGCCGATTATACTAATTTGCCACGATTTGAGTTGTTTGTGCGATGTGTATTTAGTTTCTATTTAGTCATGCTTTTATTAATACAATTGTTCGTTTGACGGAGTTAACGTTGCGTATTAATATAACGTTATTTTTACCGTTGAAATAATAAGCACTGTACGAAATGTGTGTAACGTATCGTTTTTGGTTGCGGCATATTTTACTCTGGTCAAGTATTTCATGTTGGTCCAGTTATTTAACATAGCAATATTAGAAAATTCGGTATATGATATTGTTGTTCCAGATCTCGACTAGCTCGTGGCATATATTATACGCTCACGAGCAGTGCTGCTTAAGTGCGCTTTATATTGTTTTTATATATTACAGTTGAACTGGGTGGATACGAAACAGAATAAAAGTAACATATATTTATTATAAAAGTTGTTATTTATACATAAGAGAACTTTGTAACTTATGATGATGATTCATACTTGAAATGCGGCTCTAATACCTTACACCTGAAAATATTGATTCGGCATCAGCACTGCTTTCTTCACTACTGCTATGGTCTCCAACATTTATTATGAATCTCTCATGTTCACAATCAGTAATATGATCCATACTTTGTACTGATTTTCGACGTTTACGACATGATCTGAATATTTCTTCCAATGAGTTACGGTGAAATTCTGAAAGCTTTATTTTATTAAATTTTGCATTTCGGTTCCTGTCTTTCCAAATTTGTACGCTGTATTCTGGCACCTTTGGGATCTTAATATATTATTTGACTGTTTGATGGAATGGATAAATTGGCATTTAATTTTTTTCGAGACTTTTCAGTGCATCTACTATTTTTGATACTTTGAGTTTTGTTTCGTCATTGTCAATTTTTTTAAAAAAATCACAAAAACTATGAATAAATACACTGTGACTTTTATTACAAAATCGTAAATATAGTATAAAGTATCAAGACGTGTTGAAACAAAATATGAAATACTAAACTAAAAGTGTCGAAAAAAAAATAAATGTAAAAATTTATCGAATCTATCCGTCCAATTTTCCCTGCGTACCTAACATTTATGTTACTTTACACATCTTTGAATTTATTAATTATAGGTAAAAGAAGCTTCGTTGTAGCGCTTTTCATTGTTTTCGGTATTATTTTAAGCATTCAAAACAAAATTATGTTAACAAATTAAAAAAAAGAGTACATGTTTGACGGAGAAAGCCCGGGGATCTTCGAATAAGCCGGGTGTATTTATATGAATTAGAAAATATTTTTTAAATTGATGTTCAATTGAGTTTGGCTTTGTACATATTATTTGTTATCTATATATAAACTTGTAAATTAGTGTAGATAGTTGTTTTCTATTGGTAAATCTATTTAACTTTATATTATAAGTTATATATATTTTTTTCGATTTTGGTGGGCTGGTCGATGAATGACCCACCCGATCCCGCTACTTCTGGACCGAGTTCTCAACTTGGTCCTGAAGTAGCTAGCTATGTAACATTTCCTACTATAAATAATAATAATAATTGAGAATTGGGTGGATATCACTCCTAACAAGCAGAGACGTAGGAGACGTAAGAATGATTCTACTGAGTCTGATAAAAATTCCAATTCTGATGTTTCTTATAAAGAGCCCTCTAAAATCATAATAATAATATGATTGAATAATTTGCTTCACCAGTTGTACGTTCCTCTCTTAGGTTGTCCATGTTCAGAGACTGAAGTCATCTCCTGGGGATGGATCCACACAGTCTGTAGTTCTAACTTTTGATGGACAGGTTCTCCCTCAACAAATTTATGTTTGTTAAAATTCTTTACCAGTAAATCTCTATAATTTTCCCACTGTACAATGTTTACAATGTTGTAGATATGGTCACACTAAATCAATTTGATGTTCCCAACCCAGATCCACAAATGTGGTCAGGACCACGCAGGTGATTCTTGGTCTGTTGAGGAAGATTGTGCATCATGTTTGATGTGTTCAGGGTTTCACTATGCCACTAATAAGATCTGTCCAGAATATAATCGTCAAAAAGATATTAAAGTTAGTATGACTCAAAATAACATTTCAACGTGATGACGCGGTGACGGCCTTAGGATACTATTCATCGCCCCTTTCTTCCCATGGGTATCGTAAGAGGCGACTAATGGAATCCTCGACTGATCTACTCCACTGGTGATAGGGCTTATGTCCGACTTTAGTTAGTAACCATCGTGCGCATGGTGAAAAAACCGTGAAGTGCCGGCTCGTCGGTCGACCAGAGACCGGGTGAACGTTGTCGAGACTTCTTTGGTCCAGTGAGTGCTTTCATCGAGCCGATGCCGGGAGGATTGCGTCGATTCGCTGACCAAGAAGACCCGTAGAAGCTGCTGTCCCGTTGGCTGCTCGCGGTATAGCACAGGGGCCCAAGCGTGCCAAACCAGCTCGCGAGGCTGCCCTATCCTGCCGCGCATAATCTCGGAGTGGACCGTCGTGCCGGCTGGTGATCGGAACGTGGGTCCCGACGGCCATTCCCGGGGGGTTCGGAGGCCTTTCCGTTCGGAGGTTCGACGTCTCTCCTTTGCAGGCACTTTCACCGGCGAGACTAGCCGCTCACACTTTAACCGTTGTATGTTGCAACAACGCCTACCCGCTTCATGTCTCTCCTCCTCCAAATAATGGCAGCACACTTAACACAAAATGGTCGTACAGCGGTCCTACGCCCCTCCCGCTGTTTGAGGTTGAGTTCTGCAACATACGCGGACCCCATTCTAACCTCAATGCTGTGAACCAACATCTTGAGACAGCACGACCGGCGATGTTGTTTCTGATGGAGACGCAAATACTTTCGCCCGCTGACACAAGTTACCTCCACTATCCCGTCTACGAACTTGAAGGGCCCTACAAAGCGAAAGTTTTGTGTGCTTGTATGTTCGGGCGGATGTTTGCTGTCGCCGTTTAAGCTGCTTGGAAGAATCCTCCCTCTACATCCTCGGGGATGCGCCGGTCCCGTAGAGCTCCGATTGGAGCGGGCCGCGTTGAGCGCAGAAGCGGTTGGACGCGGAGGTCCTCCTGGAGGCCTCATCATTCAGGCCTGGGTTTCAGTACCGGGAAGGCCTGACGATGTAAACAGAGAGGCGGGGGATCTCCGGGTGGCGAAGACGCCTGTTTGCGACACGGCGATGGCCAGAATTCACCCCGGACGGGCCAGGCGGCAAGTGCATTGGTGGTCGCCTCGTATCGCGCACTTGTGTAGCGAGTGCGTGGTAAAGCACCGCCGGTACGCCAGGCACCGTCGGAGGAACCGCCGCCGCGCCAGACATGTCGCGCCAATCGCGGAGGACCTCGCGCTCGAGGCGGAGTTGTACGAGGCGTACAGAGCAGCCAAGAAGGCGTTGCAGAGCCGAGATGCTGGAGACTCTGTACGGAGACCCGTGGGGACGCCCTTACCGTATAGTCAGGGCCAAACTCCGCCCCTGGGCCCCACCGCTGACACAGAGTCTCCGGCCCCCGCTGCTGCAGGAGGTAGTGGCCTCTCTGTTTCCGCACAGAGAGTAGCATACGCCTCCAGCTATGACACCACTGCTCGTGCGGCTCGACGAGGAAGATGTGCCCGACAAGGAAGACGTGCCCGACGTCACTCGGTAGGAATTAAAGACGGTGGTGGACCGTATGAGGGCAATAAATACCGCCCCTGGTCCCGACGGCATCTCGGGCCTTGCAAGGGCCCTGGCCATGAGGGCCCTGGAATCCCGAGTGCGTGAGCTCTTTTGATCATGCCAGTGGGATGGCCGGTTTCCGGCGCTTTGGAAGTCCGGAAAGCTGGTCCTTCTTCAGAAGCCGGGGCGCCCGGTGGACAATCCGTCCGCCTACCGCCCCATCGTGCAGCTCGACGAGATAGCGAAGCTCCTCGAAAGAATGATCGCTGACCGACTCGTCCACCATCTGCGCACCGTGGGGGCGGATTTGGCGGACAAAAAGTATGGTTTCCGCCAAAGGCGATCAACAGTGGACGCGATCATGCGCGTTAGAGCTCAGGCGCAGGAAGCGAGTGCACGAGGCGAGGTGTTGTTAGCGGTGTCTCTCGACATCGATAACGCTTTCAACACCTTGCTCTGGAGTTGCATAAGGGCGGCGCTAATTTACCATCGGGTGCCGCCTTACCTGCGTCGCATAATCGGGGCCTATCTTTTTTTTTTTTGTTTGCGCGGGGAAAATGCGTTGCTGCACCGTACCCCTCCCGTGGGAGAGAGAGGCGTGTGTGGGACTACCGGCGCCCTAACAAGGGCACTTCTCCTGGGAATTGGCCCAGGGGCTACCCACTACAAACCCCGCGGCGGTAAACCGCTAGTCCTCTTCGCTCCCTCCTCCGCCGTCCCAAACCCAGTCCTTGTCGCCCGAAGAATCAGACGACGAAGACGGAATGAGGGTGGCGTCAGATGAGCCGGGCAGAGTCATGGGAAACCTTGCGGATACGACCACGACCCTGCCAGAGGGTGCCCGCGAGAGCGGGCCCGCCTGTGTCCTTCCACAGATGGTCGGGGAGGTGCAGCCGTGGACGCAGGAACTGCGTCCAGAGGCGGTGCAGGTGCGTGCAATGCGGGCAACGCCGGCGTCCCACCACCGGTTGTCCGCGCACCTGCGTTCGGGGGGT